>JZKD02S1808016.1:332088-350520 GCA_000966675.3 Picea glauca
GTCTTCTACCCACAGTTATAATTCCACGCGATCCTCCCTTCGGAAATCGGGGGATCGGGTCTTACGATATCGCGATATTTGTGACACTGCTCCCAGTCACTCAACCGCCCCAATCCCGAAAGCCGATATTCAACGGTCAATCCTCGGGGTATCGCTACTCGTGATACCGAGTCCTTATATTCCAAATCCCCGAGTACCGAAAATGTCGATCCCCGGTGTGAGGCCACCTGTCATCCACTAAGTCTCCCGGGGCCCACACAGCCACGTTATTCTCGGGACTTCGCGGATCGCGGATCCACTATACCAAATTCCCTGTTGTTGGAAACCCCAAGTACCGAAACCCCGATACTCCAGATTTGTGCCACCTGTCTCCGTCCTAATCAACGGCCCTGATCAAGTCGAAGAATCTCACTTCGCGACTTCAATGTGCATGGGATTCTAGCACTCACCAACCCCGATTTGCCGATCCCCGATGGCCAATGACCCTGCCTGTGCTCGAGATTAAACTCCTCGCTCCTTCTCTCGGATCTGACGATCCACGGGACTTCACGAGCCTGCACGACTATTCCAGTCGTCGATTCTCTTCCTCTGTGAAGAGATCTCTGCTCCGTCTCCTTCGTCCTGTGCGACTTCAACTGGGTCAATTTCTTCAGCGAACGAAAGGAGCTACCCCTCCTGAGCTGTTTCTAACTTGGAATCCTTCAAGGATTCTTCGAACACGCTCCTTGTGCTCGATCTTCAGTCACTTCTGAAAGTGTTGAAGTCTTCTAAATCCTGCGCGCTTTGTGCTTGCAACGGCTTCAACCTTCCCCTTCTCAGACTTGCTACTGAGACTCAATTTCAACCTGCACTCACCTGCACAGCTTGAACAACCGAACATAACCCTGGGCCACAGAGAACAAAAGTTCAACTGTTCAGGCTCCTCAACGCACTCTATGCGGAGGAATTCAACTGCACTTGATGCAGGAATCTCCTGGCCTAAGCAGAGAAACAATTGAACTCATTCTCTCAGGTTTCGAACCTGATATGAAATCACATATGCAGCATACAAAAGATAAGCATACAAAGAAGCAACCGTGCACAAGCATAATAGCAAGAAGACACAGAGATCAAACACATCCATGAAACTGAATCAAAGCTCTTTCCTATTAATTCAATGTTTGTACATGGAGGTTCTTCACAAGTCCTCTGCTCTACTCTCTGCTTCTCTCAATGTTAATGCTTGATAATAATCAATTTACACAAGGAGGGTGCCTATATTCGTTTTCCCTCCTGGAAGATGAAACTGTCTAATCAACAACTAACCCTATCTGCCAACATTTAAAACTGTTAAATGCCTCCTTATCTACACTATATTACAAATGCGCTCAGCTTTGAATGCCTTTAGTAAACGGCGGCGCAACAATACCAAGGTGAAATTAAAAATCAAAAAGGTTTGCTGGCTTGTCCAGCTGTACGTTCTCTTTCTCCTCGCGCTGGCTCATATGATGTATTGCGGGTGTTGCGGATGCTCCTGCATCAACTGTTGAGTAAGTGTGAAGCAAGAGGATAATTGTTGGAATTGAAGGACATTGTCGAGGAGGAGTTTCCAAGTTTTCCCTCATGGATTCATGGTCAGGATAGGGGGTGAATCAGGAAAGAACATCTGGCTACCTTGTTCTATGGTTGGAAGGAACATGGTTGTTCCCTTGTCTTCCCACAAATTGGTTCAGATATGTTAAATTTTCTCCTTCTTTGTTCTAAATGATTTTACATCTGTTGCAATATGTTTGATTGGAACTGGAATGATTTCCATTCTCTATCTAAATGAATTTATATCTGATGCAATGTATGTGTTAAATCGGAACCAAAACCTAAACACTAACCGAGAACCTACAATAAATCTAATCTCGAGTGATCCCTTTCTGAACGAACGATAGAAATTGGCCTTTTTATTCATTATGATAGTTAAAAGGATTATGCATGGTTGAACTCTGGAAGAAATCCCCTCTAAATTAAATTCATTACTTTTCTTTCTATATGTGTTTTCGGAGTAAAATCAATGCTGAAGATTGGTATATTTGGGAGTGGAGGTTATGTTGTAAGTTCCGTAATCTAACTATATGAATATTTTCGGGAACAAAATTACTGAGTTTGTAAACTCTATTCATGTTTCCTTTCCTTTTTCGACCTTTCGGAGTTTATCGGTTCAACCTGTGTGGAGTCCTTTTGTTCATGCAAATTCCGAAAACCTGAAGTGGCCCCACAACCGATCAAATTTCAGGATTCGACGATTCCCATGGTATGTTGTTCTTGCATCAAGCATTACCAAACGCCGAAACCCGATATTGGATGGGCCCCTTACCTTTTTCATAACTTCGCCATTCAGCGTTTGATGTCGTGTAATGTTTTTCATCGGGAGTTAGTAAACCCCAGAACTCGAAATTGTAGGGCCCACACCCTAATCGCTTTTCGCATTTCAGATTTTTTTTTTCATTTATGTTTATGTGCCATGTGTTCGTAAATCCTGAAATCCCAAAACCCAAAATCCTGAAGTACTGAGCTTCTCTTTTTCACATTTCGGAAATTGGTTTATGTTGTTGTTGTAGAGGCACTTGAACCCATGAAGTTTCGAAAGCCCGAAACCCTGAAGCGCTAGTCCAACCTTCCCTTTGTTTTGTATTTCAGAGATTTGTACCTATCGATGTTTGACCACTGTATTCACAAAATCCCGAACTCCGAAATCCCGAAGTGCTAGCCACTTTTTGTGATTTTGAGAGTTGTCGTGTGTTTATCTTAGTTGTTGTATTCGCGAATTCCTGAACTTTGAAATACCGAACTGCTGGTCACTTTTCGCGATTTCGGGAGTTGTCGTGTGTTCATCTTAGCTATTGTATTTGTGAATTTTCGAACTCCGAAATCCTAAAACGCTTGTCACCTTTTGCGATTTCCAGAGTTGTTGAATTAGCGAAATCCTGAACTCCGAAATCCTGAAATGCGTGTCACGTTTCACAATTTCTGGATTTGTTGTGCATTGACGTTGGCTGTTGAAATTGCAAAATCCCGAACTCTGAAAACCCGACATGCTGGTCACTTTTCACGATTTCGGGATATGATGTGTGTTGATTGGAGAATTTTGTGTTCCAATTAGATATATAGAAGTAACAGAGCTGTTTGCAAGATGCTCGTATAGTTAAACCTGTGTTGGTATTATAGACATCATCAAATAAGAAATATTGGTAATTGTTACAAGACTTTGAATAAACATTGAAGAGAGGAGGATACACTTATTGTATGAGTAGGAAGTTTTAAGTTGCATAGTAGACGACAACAAGGTCTCTAACAAAACTTTCAGACTCAAGCTTTATAACATAAAGCCTACCTGCTTGAGACTTCGAAAAACCTTTCAAGGATACATGTACAAATAATTTTTTTTTTATGTTGATCTTTTGAGGTTAATTATATATGGTATCAGAGAAAAAGTTACAACATTGGGCCTGAACAGGGCCACATTGATTTCTTAGTATATATTTTGAAAAAAAAAAAAAAACTAATAAATCTTGTGGATTAAAAACATAAATCTTTTCTGTTTTGTGTTAAATAATGGCAGCTCAAGAAGGTGCATAAATCAGGGTGGAAGAGAATCCACAACAAGGACCTCCTGGAGATCGAAGACAGAAAAGTGATGGAAGCTCACCCACGAAGGTGTTGGAAACATTGAGAAACCTTATTGTTGAACTACAAGTTTTCAAGGCTGACATTGAAAAATTGAAGAAGGCACAGCAAGAACAACAAGAGATAAATGAAGTCCTGCTGCGTAGTATAGTAACCAAGAAAACTCCAAAATATGATAACCATGAGGAAGAGGTCAGCAAAAGGGCCTCCAAGAATTCTGGTGCGAAAACAGAAAAAGGAGACAGTTCATCTGAAGGGACACCTTCAACTGAACACAAAACCATGCCAGACAGAAAATGAAAACAAACAGACCACCTTGAAGGAGAATTTAAAAATATTAAACCAACTACTTTTGATGGAGAATCCATAACAGGAGAAGAAGCTGAGGCATGGTTGTTGGACATCAAAAAATACTTCCAAATCTACAACCATTCCAACAACATCAAGGTCAGAATGGCCATTTACAATCTGAAGGGGAAGGCCAACATTTGGTGGCAGGGACTGAAATTGGCCAAGGGCCTAAAGGAGAAACAGTTGGAATGTCTGACTTCAAGAATTATTTTAAGAAACAATACCTTTCTAAAAGCTATTATGAAAGGAAGACGAAAGAATTTTACGAATTACGACTCAGGCAAATGACGATGGATGACCTTATAAATAAATTTCTATAACTACTAAGGTTTTTACCATACATCCGGGAGGATAAGGTAAAAATCCAACGATTCTTACGCTGTTTACCATGGTCCTACACAGACAGAATTGAGTTTGACAACCTCAAATCCTTAAGCGATGCATTCAGGAAGGCGCGAATGTGCTATGACCAGTACAAACAATGGGTAGAGTTTCCCAAGACCTAGAAGGATAAGAAGCAAGATGGAATAAACCAGAGGAAGAAAGGATACCAACCAACTCCTTATCGAAATGCAGCAAAATTTTTTCAAAGGAAGGATTTTCACTTTAATCATCTGAATACGCAAGGTGGTGGTAAACTGGTAAACCTTGGAATGAAGAAGTTTGGGGACAACTCCCACGAGCCATTAATATGTTGGGAGTGTGGAGAGTCTCATGTAAGGAGGAACTGTCCACATTTAATTGCAGCAAATAAAGATGTTGTTCACAATTTGCAGGAAGCCTCAACAGTGGGTGACATGGGAAGAAGTCTGCATCGGATAAATGCAGCCATAGATGGTTGGCAGGCTGACCACCAGTCCTCGGTGGTAGAAGTCGAAAGTAAAATCCATGACAATCGAATTTCTATTTTAATTCACCCTGGAGCTACATTAAGTTATATTACTCCCGATGTAGTAGAGTTGAATAAACTTAAGAAACAAAAGCATGAAAAATCTTGTCTTGTACAACTAGCAACAGGTACTAAAAGAAAAGTAGTTAAATTTGATTCTGATCTTGAGTTCAGTTTAGATGGTCAAAAGATAAGGACCAATCTAAACATCCTACCACTAGGGTCTTATGATATGATTATTGAGATGGATTGGTTGGAACAACACAAAGCAGTACTAGATTGTTATACAAATATACTTAGCTATAAAGATAATTTTGGCACTGTTAGAACAGCCCAAGGCATACCAAAACCTGTGTCAGTCAGATAAGTTTCAGCGATGCAATTCAAGAAATGTATTAGAAAGGTATGTCAATTTTACGCCATCCAAGTAACAAATCTATTAGAAAAAGAAGATAAGCCCAAGTTACAAGACTTTGTTGTCCTATGTGAATTCAGAGACATGTTTGTTGATGAGATACCAAAATTCCCTCCTAAGAGAGAAATAGATTTATCCATAGAATTACTACCTAGATCAGCCCCTATCTCAAAAGCACCCTACTGAATGAGTCTACTAGAACTGACAGAATTAAAAATACAATTAAAGGAATTGTTGGATAAAGAGTATATCAGACCAAGTGTCTTGCCATGGGGAGCATCAGTCCTTTTTGTGAAAAATAAAGACGGTACTCTAATACTATGTATCAATTATAGACAACTGAACAAAGTAACCATTAAGAACAAATACCCCTTACCCAGGATAAAATTTGTTCGATCAAGTTGGGGGGGGAAAGATCTTCTCAAAATTGGATTTACGATCCGGTTATCATCAAGTTAGGATAAAGGACCATGAAATAAACAAAACAACTTTTCGAACAAGATACAGGCACTATGAGTTTGTAGTCATACCTTTCGGACTCACTAATGCACTAGCCATGTTTATGTGCTTGATGAACAACATTTTCAGCTAGTAATTAGACAAGTTTGTAGTAGTATTTATTGACGATATCCTAGTCTATTCTAAAACGGAGGAGGAACATGATGAACACTTATGAATAGTTCTAAAAACGCTAAGGAAACACAAACTATATGCAAAATTCGACAAATGTGATTTTTATAAAAAATAAATATAATATTTAGGACATGTCATTTCCTCAGAAGGTATTTCCGTAGACTCGAAAAAGATAAAATCCATTATGGAATGGCCAGTACCTAAGGATGTAGCAGATATTTGGTCATTCATGGGAATCACCGGATATTATCGCAGATTTATAGAAGGGTTCTCCAAGATAGCCTACCCTATGACGTCCTTACAAAATAAAGGGACCAAGTTTAACTGGTCGCAAAAGTGCCCAGACAGTTTTAACAAGCTAAAGGAATTATTGACATCAACGCCAATCTTGAAGGTAGCAGACCCAGATAAAGACTTCACAGTATGCGTTGATGCAAGTAAAGAGGGACTAGGTGGTGTTCTAACTCAGGAAGGGCACGTGATTTGTTATGAATCCCGAAAATTAAAGGAACACGAGCGAAATTATGTCTCTCATGACTTAGAATTACCAGCAGTAATACATGCCTTAAAAATGTGGCGACACTATATAATGGGCAGAAAATTCTTACTATTGATGGATAATAGCGGAGTGAAATATCTATTTAACCAACCAGACCTTAATGCGAGAAAAACAAGGTGGATAGCCTTCTTGAGAGAATTTGACTTCAAGGTCAGACATATCAAGGGAAAGGAAAATAAAGTAGCAGATGCTTTAAGCTGCAAAATCCATGGGTTATTGGAGATAAATGTCAGCAGGGAAGAAAGTGATCTCGAACAAAGAATAAGAATGGCAGGTATCAACGATGGAAATTACACTAAGATAATGGCAGAATTTCAAAATAGTATCGCAAACTCAGATAAACGAGATATAAGTATCGACAAGAAGGGGCTATTAAGATTTAAAAACAGACTTTACATACCAAATTCAACAGAGCTAAAATTAACTATTTTAGACGAAGTGCATAAAAAACCATACTTTGACCATCCAGGTTACCAGAAAACAATAACAACACTCAAAAAACTATTTTACTGGCCTAATATGAAGGGCGAAGAAGCAGAGTACTTGGCTAGGTGCCAAGATTGCCAGTAGGTTAAGGCCGAACACCGGCATCCAGCCGGCCTATTACAACCATTGCCAGTACCAGAATGGAAATGGGAGACCATATCGCTGGACTTTATAACAGGTTTTCCTAAAACCCAGAAACAGAATGATTCAATCATGGTTGTAATCGATAAACTCAGTAAGTCTGCACACTTTATTCCTGTAAAGTCTACTTTTAAATCTATTAACATTGCTGAAATATTCATGAAATAAATTTTTAGACTGCATGGTATTCCTAAAATGGTGATTTCAGATAGAGACGTAAAATTCACATCCGATTTTTGGAAGGAATTGTTTGCAGGGCTAAATACTAATTTGAATTTCAGTACGAGTTATCATCCACAACTGGATGGACAGACCGAAAGGACAAATCGAATCATAGAGGATATGCTCTGCATGCATGTAAGAACAAAGCCGAACAAATGGGAAGACTACCTACACTTGGTAGAATTTGCATATAACAATGTGTACCAAACTTCGGCTAAGTTGAGTCCTTTCGAAATACTCTATGGCAGAAAGTGTACAACTCCGATTAGCTGGGATAACCCGACTGACAGACTCATGGTTGGACCAGAGATGCTCCAAGAAATGGATAACATCGTAATAAAGGTACAATAGAACTTGAAAGAATCACAGGACAGACAGAAGAGCTATGCAGATCAGAAAAGAAGACACATGGAATTTAAAGTGGGAGACCATGTTTACTTGAAGGTCAAAGCCCAAAAAAGCTCACTGGAGTAGGGAAATTGTGCCAAGCCGGCACCCAGGTTTTGTGGGCCCTTCGAGATACTAGCTCGAATTGGACCCGTAGCATATCAGCTTGCACTTCCAGCTAATCTAAGAATTCATAATGTATTTCATGTTTCTTTGTTAAAAAAGTATATTCATGACCCTACTCATATGATTGATTGGAACTTGGTGCAGATGAAACTCGAGGCTGAGTTCCACGTGGAATCCCTGCGCATTCTAGACCGGAGATAAATAACACTTCGGAACAGAGTCGTCGCTCAGGTAAAGGTGCAATGGAAGCACTTTAGTCCTGAGGAGGCCACTTGGGAATTGGATGGAGATTTGCGGAAATCTCATCCAATCCTATTCCAGGAAAGGAAGGAACACTGAGGAAAGTGTTTGAATGAAGGGGGAAAGGATGTGACATCCCTCAAAAATAAATATTTTTATTTTTATGTGCTGGAAATTTATTTCCGTTTTTGGAAAATTCGAATCTAAAAAATTTTTGCCATTTATGGCAATTCCAAATTTTGAATTTAATAATTTTATTTAATTATTGTGATTGTTGGGAAGAGATATATTTGGACCCAACTAAATATTTGACTATGACACTTGTATCACAACAAAATAATTATATTAACTGCAAGAGGACAAATGGAACAACCATGTTAAAATCAGTTGACCATGACTCCATGAGTGGGGAAAAAGTTGGAACTACCTCTGGGCTAATGATTACAAGTGGAAAATCAGAGATTTGGCCACTGGCAGCCCCTAAAAATTAGGGATTAAGAAAAGATGCGAAAATCCCCAAAGGAGGGAAAAGACCTGGGCAAAAATGGATAAATAGCATATGCGAGGAGGCAAGACGTTGTCGAGTATGCTGGGAAAGGATTTCTGAACTCTCTTGTTGTTATGAGCACTGTGGATTGAGTGTGAGGCAAGAGGAGTTTTGTTGAAACCAAATTGTCTTGTTGTTATGAGCACTGTTGAGTAAGTGTGAAGCAAGAGGATAACTGTTGGAACTGAAGGACATTGTCGAGGAGGAGTTTCCAAGTTCACCCTCATGGATTCATGGTTAGGCTAGGGGGTGAATCAGGCAAGTAGATCTGGCTGCCTTGTTCTATGGTTGGGAGGAACATGGTTGTTCCCCTTGTCTTCCCGCAAATTGGTTCATATATGTTAAATTTTCTTCTTCTTTGTTCTGAATGATTTTACATGTCCTGCAATATGTTTGATTGGAACTGGAATGATTTCCATTCTCTGTCTAAATGAATTTATATCTGATGCAATGCATGTGTTAAATTGGAACCGAAACCTAAACACAGACCGAGAACCTACGGTAAATCTGATCTCGAGTGATCCTTTTCTGAATGAATGATAGAAATTGGCCTTTTTATTCATTATGATAGCTGAAAGGATTATGCATGGTTGAACTCTGGAAGAAATCCCCTCTAAATTAAATTCATTACTTTTCTTTCTGTATGTGTTTTCGAAGTAAAATCAATGCTGAAGATTGGTATATTTGGGAGTGAAGGTTATGTTGTAAGTTTCATAATCTAACTGTGTGAATATTGTCAGGAACAAAATTACTGAGTTTGTAAACTCTATTCATGTTTCCTTTCCCTTTCCAACCTTTCAGAGTTTATTGGTTCAACCTGTGTGGAGTCCTTTTGTTCATGCAAACTCCGAAAACCTAAAGTGGTATGTTGTTCTTGCATCAAGCATTACCAAATGCTGAAACCCGATATTGGATGGGCCCCTTACCTTTTTAGTAACTTCATGATTCGGCGTTTGATGTCGTGTAATGTTTTGCATCGGGAGTTAGTAAACCCCGAAACCCAAAATTGTAGGGCCCACACCCTAATCAATTTTCACATTTCGGATTTTCTTTTTTATTTGTGTTTATGCGCCATGTGTTCGTAAATCCCAAAATCCCAAAACCTGAAATCCCGAAGTACTGAGCTTCTCTTTTTCACATTTCAGAAATTGGTTTATGCTGTTGTTGTTGAGGCACTTGAACCCACGAAGTTCCGAAAGACCAAAACCCTGAAGCACTATTCCAACCTTCCCTTTCTTTCGTATTTCAGAGATTTATACCTATCGATGTTTGACCTCTATATTCGTGAAATCCTGAACTCCAAAATCCCGAAGTGCTGGTCACTTTTCATGATTTCGGGAGTTGTCGTGTGTTGATATTAGCTGTTGTATTCATGAATTCCTGAACTACGAAACCCAGAGTGCAGGTCACTTTTCGTGATTTCGATTTTTGTCATGTGTTGATCTTAGTTGTTGTATTCATGAATTTCCGAACTCTGAAATCCTAAAATGCTAGTCACCTTTCACGATTTCGAGAGTTATTGAATTCGTGAAATCCCGAAATGCGGGTCACATTTCGCAATTTCAGGATTTGTTGTGCGTTGACGTTGGCTGTTGAAATTGCAAAATCCTGAACTCCGAAACCCCGACATGCTGGTCACTTTTCACGATTTCGGGAGTCGATGTGTGTTGATTGGATTATTTTGTGTTCCAATTAGAGATATAGAAGTAACAGACCTATTTGCAAGACACTCGTATAGTTAAACCTGTGTTGGTATTACAGACATCATCAAATAAGAAATATTGATAATTGTTACAAGACTTTGAATAAACATTGAAGAGAGGAGGATACACTTATTGTATTAGTAGGAAGTTTTAAGTTTCATAGTAGACGACAGCAAGGTGTCTAACAAAACTTTTAGACTCAAGCTTTATAACAGAAAGCCTACGTGCTTGAGACCTCGAAAAACCTTTCAAGTATACATGCACAAATAAAAAAAAAATTATGGTGATTTTTTGAGGTTCATTATAGGGGGTGAATGGAACAAGTAGTTTTGGTTGTTATGTTCTATGGTTGGGTGGAACTTGGTTGTTCCATTTGTTTCCCCAACAATTTGTTCAGATATGTTCTTCTACTCTTCTCTGGATGAATGTTTTGTTGATTAATAGTTGGTAGAATGAATTTACTTAGTTCAAGTTAAATGTTATATTAATGAATGATTGTTAGTATACAACTACTAGTTGGGTAGAAGGAAATGAATTAATGAATAATCCTGTATCGTTGAATTTATGCATGGAGTAGAGATAAGAAAGACTGTTGTATGTGCTAACTGTTGATAAATGTATGGAAGTTTCCTGAGTAGAACTAAGAAAACTATTGTGTGTATGTTGTAGATGAAAGTGTGAAAGTTCCTATTCTTGTGATATAATCTATGGTTTACAATAGGAAAGTAATTAACGAATCGATCTATGAATGATATTAATAAATATTTAAATTGTGAAATTACCAAACGAAATTTTGAGTGAATATCAGAATTGAAATATATATTTGTATGTGTGTTGTTACCTATATGGATTATATGAGCTACATGAACATCTATTATACGAAAAGCTATTTCTCGATTTTACAAGTATTTTCCTTTTTAGCCGACCGTGTTGATTATAAAAAAGGGTTATATTTATCTTCTTTTTAATCTCAGGAGCAAATGTCTCGGGATTTATATACATAAAACTGTTACCTATTACAGAGTCGGTCCATTATTTAAACGAGTCTTCAAACTCTACATAACACTTGCGATAATAAATATTATTTAGGGAAATCATCTCCAGTAGGGGTTTTAGAGAAAATTGGAAGGCATAGCCTTCGAAACATTTGAAATATCCCAAGTTAGGGAAGAAAGTAAAGACAGAGATCAGGAGGAATAATGTTTTTAAGTCTCGAGAGGAAACACTTAGAAAGGTGTCTAAGTCTTGAAGATTTGAAGTTCCTAAAGGTGAAGCGCAGAAAATTTGAGGTAATCAAAGGAAGATCAAGGGTTAAGATCCATTCAAAAGAAGCTGAAATATTTCAAGCCGTTATATCTCGGAGAAGTAACGCATTGGTTAGTCGTGAAGAATTTAGTGGAATTTCGCAACCAGAAGATTTGGAGGAGGCAGAGTGTAATCTGCTAAACCCTGAAAAACGAAATCCCAAAATCTTTGGGACCATCCATCAAAAGGGGACACATGGAAAGATATTGACATTTCACTAACTCGCAAAGTGGAAAGGTCAAAGGGTCGAGTTGTGAGGATTCATGAAACATGAAATCATGATTTAATCTGAGTCGTTGATCGAGGAGAGATTTGGATTGTCGATTGTCCAGGGAGAATTTTAGGATATCGGGGATCGGGAGCAGGAAAGTGAGTGATCATCCAACTTCACGAAACGTGAAGTCCCGATACACAAAGGGAATATCTGAACCGTTAAATACAGAGGAGCATGAGCTATTGGATTTGGTTTCTCTGAAGATATCGAAATTTTAGAGGTTGGGAATGTGGAGGAAGTGTTAACCTGGAAATCACAAGTCATGAAATCTTGATTTACGAAAGAAGAGTCTAGACCATTGCATCTGGAGAGGATATGTGTCAACGGGCTAGGAGATCCAGAAGGAGGCATAAGTTGAAGTGTTTAAATAGTCGAAGCCTAGAGAGCTGAAGAGATGAGAGTTGTTGATCTGCAAAGGGATACTTGTCACCAGATCACGAGATCCAGAGAAAATTACAATGGAGTTTCAGTTTGAGAACTGAAACAGTCGAATCATGAACAGTGGGAGTGAACATTAGCTATTTATTTAGGTCGGACATGTGCCACCAAATCATGGACTACAGAAGGATTCACTCCGAAGACTCATGGTTGTTGATATTTTATATCATCGAAGGTCGAAGTCCTGGAAATGATGAGGGTCGTCGATGCGAAGGAGGACACATGGTGCTAGATCTATAACTTTAGGAGATTTCCAGTCAGAAGGGACGAGAGATTGAGATTGAGATTTTCATTCTCAGAAGTCTAGAGAGATGGAACGGATTTGATTCGTCACATCACCCAAAGTGAATCTGAACTGAAAGATCAAGAGAGGAGACGTGGTGAATATCTGCAGACTCCGAGAATGGAACCGAAGTAATTATAGGACGTCTGATTTAAGATGACACATGGCAGGATTTCACGTATTTAAGGAGAACGAAAAGCACTTGAGATTTGATATCCCTGAAGGCTGAATCCATGGAGGAGACCCTAGCCGTGGATTCAAGGGGACAGGTGGCAATAGATTTCCCACTTCGTGAGATTGACACACAAAGGAGATTGTAGTTGAGAGTTGAAACTCCTAGAAGCCAGAAAGGTGAAGTCAACGATATTCATTGATCCAAAGGAGAGTTAAGTGTCGACAGATTGTGGGAATCTGGGGAGATGCGTGGAAAAAGGAAAGAATGGTGGAATGGAGTTTGACAACAGTCGTTGATTGAAAGAAGCACCGAGAGGCAGGAGATCGACAGATAGGGAGGATTGGGAAGCCATAACTTCTTTGGACGTTATTCTTCCTTGAGTGGGCCTCAATTTCAACCACTATTTTGGCAACAGGGTACATGTCAGCTGAAGGAGGATTGCGGGGCAAAAAGCGGGTTGGTTGAAACCACTCTTACTCGTGCCCGCAATTGTGCATTAGCACAAGGGCACAACCCAAGGACATATGAACGAAGGGGCAATAGTGTGCAGGGATAGAAGGTTTTAAGACTGTGATAGATGTACTGAACCTTAATTTTTAAAAACGCAATCTATGTTTTAAACTCAACTTCGTTTCATCCTGTATGATATGGGTATTGTCTATGCTTAAATATTTTTTGTAATTCGAGTGGGGTTCTTCCCCTGTAAATATAATGTTAATACATATACATATATATAAAGATATATGCATAGGATCATAATGTTAGTGTGGGTTTACTAACCATTAAGCTTATTTAGATATGTTTGTAATCTGAGACGATGGGGTATAGCGAAGTTACATTTGGCCCTTTAAGTATATGATTATTGTGCAGTAGGAAATAACTGAGAGATAAAATTTGTTATAATGGTAGTTAATTGTGTCAATAACTGGAAACATAAACCTTGAAAAAGTTAATAGTGATGAAAACTACCTACTTATAATAACAGTAAGTATTTAATGTCCCTAAGTTTTTTTTTTTTTTTTGGGTAAGTTTGGTGAATAGTACACTATAGCTGAAAAAAATGTATAGGAAACAATTGTGGTTGAGAGAAACGTGTGGGCATTTTAATCCTAGCGTGAACGCATAAGTTATAAAACTTCAGAGAAAACCCATTACAAAATGCTGAGAGTAAATGCAAATCGTAGTGATCTTGAAGGGAAAAAAAAAGGTATAAATTATAAACACAGGCCTCTTTATTATTAGATCAATGGAATAATTAAATTCACACACATCTAGTTCCAGAAATTCCTTACAAATTTCATCAACATATAAATCCATATACAACTTTTTTAAATAATTTACAATGGAAATTTTAAACATGTGTACTGTAACCAGCTGATGAACTTGTTGATGATCTTTGGCTATCGGCGATCCTTTTTTCTCCCTCTTGATAATCATTGAGACCTCACGAGTACCTCCCATCCAATGCTAGGGGTACTCTTCTTCCCCCTGAACCGCCTGAGCCGTAAAGGGTCCACGCACACAAAAATAGAGAAAAAGATAACTCCCATCTTGCCTCGCAAGGTCAAGTTACCATGTTAATGTTTAAGCCATTATTATACAATTCTTGCACGTGTGGAAGTGTCTCTTCACTGGCATGGCCGAATTCTTCTTCTGGGTGGTTATAACCACCTTTAATATATTATGGGGCCGAATTCTTATTTAGCCTATTACATGTTAAATTTTAAGCTATTATTAGGTTACCTTTCTATTTCCTAGATAACAATAGCATAGACAAGATCACTGAGAGAAACACAATCACAAGAGTACACAAGCATTTATCCTGGGAAACCCTCAAGGGGAAGAAAACCCAACAAAACTTCCTTAATATAGATAGCCAATACAATTCTAAGATAATGAACCAAACAACACAAAAATTTCTCTCCCAAGGATGTGCTTCTCTCTCTCTTCATTCTTCGGCAACTGGTAACTGCAGCTTCCTTCAATACTTGTGCACTAAATGAGTGAGCTGAGTGTGTGTCTAAATGAGGCATTGGGCTCTCTTATTTATACAATTCTGGCATGTGTGGAAGTGTCTCTTCACTCCCAGGGCCGCTTTCTTATTTAACCGAAATTTTGTTGGGTTTTCTTCCCCTTGAGGGTTTCTCAGGATAAATGCTTGTGTACTCTTGTGATTGTGTTTCTCTCAATGATCTTGTCTATTCTATTGTTATCCAACAAAACTCAGACTATATCTGAAAATCTAATCTGATTCCGACCTATTTTTATGCCCAAAAAACTAATTTGTTTGCTCTGAGTTAACCTACTACAAAATGAAGAGCTCTTGTTGGCAACCTACTCCATAATAAAGAACACTGATTGGCGACCTCGAGAATCAAAATGGTGTTGGTACTCTCCATTACAGTGGTCATTTGATCCTCCCCAACACCCCATATTCAGATTATTAAACCTAAAAGTAAGGAATTACACTTTGTTTTTTTAATTTAAAATTAAAATGAATATATACTTTTAAATATCAAACAATTTTAAAATGGACGTTATTCGAAAAAGACGAGACCTAATAGTTTACTAAGAAAGTTTAGTCATAAAAAGACGAGAGAAGTAATAGCATTCACTTTACAATAGATAGACGAAAAGACTAATCTTTTACAAAAAAAATTATAGTGGTTTAATACCTAAACGTTCAATGTTTTTTGGTATTTTTGTGTGGTGTAAACATGAAAAAAATTTCAATTTTTTGTTGTTTAAATTACATTTTTGAATGTGTAAATAAATAAAGTGTGTTGAAAAATTATTGAGCACTTCCATTATACAAACTTAGCCACTCAAATCTGCAGATCCAACCATTCCTTGTTTAATTCTAGGCAATATCAAACAGTAAAATTCAACAGAAAAAAACAAAAAGATGAAACGTTTAGACAGCACTCTTTATCTTGATAACTTTCTTCTTTAAACCTTTTATTGTTTTTGATTTATTTTTATCAACAACACCTGATATATAATGTATTTGGTGAAATCTCAATTTTCTATTTTTTAAATTTCATTTTTTAATGCATAAATAAATTAAACTTTCTGAAAATACTTGAAGCAATAAAACTGAATAAACTACTAAACCTACTTTTCTAAATTTCTTATTAGATTTCTCATAAACTTGATCCAAATATGACCCAAAAAAAAAACCAAAAATAAAACATTTGGCCTGTCACTTATTTTGATATGTTAGGTAATGTTAAAGTTAAAAATAATCCTTTCTCAATCCATTTCAATGAAGTAATGGCCCATTAAAAGAGCTTACTGATAAGCTGCATGCATCCAACGAAACGAAGAATCAAATCTTCGTCGACACAGATGAAGCATGTTTTTCGCATTTTCCTCATGCGCAGAACCATTTGAAACATAACATTCCTGTTTTGGTATGGTGAATAGCCGCACAAGGAAACTCCCACAGTCATGTCAGTAAGCAAGGAGATCACGTATTCGAGTAACGATTGGATTCCCTATCGAAATCACGTACAGTTCTATAAAGGAAGTACTGTGTATAATGAAGGAAGCTTGAGAAAGTCTTATTGCTGCCTTTATGTTCTCATTGAGAAAGTCTCATTCGTGCGTTTATGTTCTCATCGGCGTCGGATTAAGAAAGTAAACGTGTTTTTAGGGTTCATAAATTGGTAGATAAAGTGAAAAAGTAAAGCATTTTTATTGTACAGCGATTTAACTATAGAAAAAGTAAACCAATATGCATACCTTATCTCTTTATAAAGACTTGACTAACCAATATGCATACCTTATCTCTTTATATTTGAATTTACAACACATCTCTTAACCATTAAACCTATTCAAACTGTATATATATTAACTTTAAATAACAAATTGATAAAGTAGAAAAAGTAAGCTTGTTTTACTGTATAAAGATTTGACTAACCAATATGCATACCTTATCTCTTTATATTTGAATTTCTAACACATATCTTAACCATTAAACCTACTCAAACTATATATATATTAACTTTAAATAACACTAATATTATATATAATTTTTCATGAATTTAAGTAGTGTTAAATTAATGGTTAAACTTTAAATTAATGTAGTTTATCCTTATTGGATGCTATATATATATATACCTATTTATTGTATACATCATTATAAATTACTATCTCTATTTAATATATGTTATTAGTCCTTAAATTCATAAATTGTTAACACATCTTTTAACCATTAAACCTACTCAAACTGTATATATATTAACTTTAAATAACACTAATATTATATATAATTTTTCATGAATTTCAGTGGCTTTAAATTAATAATTAAACTTTAAATTAATATAGTTTATACTTATTGGATGTCATATATATACCGATATACCTATTTACTATATACATCATTATAAATTACTATATCTATTTAATATATACATTATTAGTCCTTAAATTCATAAATTGTTGACTTCATATTAACTTGTCCTTTGACTATAAATTTTTGCATAATCTCTATTGTTAGAACTAGAGAATAGAAAACATTATTTTTTATATAATAAAAAATAATTATTTTTCATCATCTCATTGGACAATAAATTCTAAGTCTTATTGCCAACTTCTTTATTCCCAATGTTTTACATGTTTAGATATCCAAAGTTTTGAGCATCGATGCTCTTTTTGAATTTTTTTATTTTTATTGAAATGTTTACATACCAAAAGTTTTGACCATTCACACTCTTTTTTGAGGTACTTGAATAGGCCTCATAGCTTAAATGTTTACATAGGGCCAGGCCCTTAAAGTGGCCCAAAAACCTTAAATGTTTACTGAAATAGGCCTATTAGCGTACATTTTTCCTTCAATTTTTGCATACAATCTTGCAGTGAATTTGGACAACGTTGTTGTCCACCACCACTCACATAGTCATCATATGTTTCATATTTATTCTATGTTTGGAATCAATTTAGTCATCATTGGAGATAGATATATTCTTTACTGGTTCATTGGTTGCTGCTTGTTCACTGTTTCATAGGTTCATTGGTTGTTGCTTGTTGTTATTTGGTTGAACTTAGCAAGGTTGAAGTCCTGCACCTGCAGTTGGACATATTGGTGCTTGCTCACTGGTTTGTTGCTTGTTGTTTGTTTTTTTTTTCTTTAATTTTGCAAGGTTGGAGTCCTGCACTCACAGTTGGAGTTTTTTTTGCACTTTACAGCGCTCAAATCTACACTCTCTATTGGACCTGTAGTTCTGTCGTTCATCATTGATGAGTAAGTTTCAATACCATAGTTTCATTCATATTCATTAATTACTGTTTACTATTTACAATTTTCAAGTAAGACTGTTTAAGTATTTATTCATCATTCTTATCCTGTAGACTTTCCATAGAGGTTGGCATATCTTTTCCTCGTGCTATGATATTTTTCTCCAATTTTTTCCCCAAACTCTGCACCATGCGCATGCCAATGTCGTCTACACAACTTTGGCTGTCATTTTTTCTAGCATTGCAAATCCTGTAAGTTTTAAACCTGCGAAGTAAAGAAATGCATATAGATTCTTAAGCAATACAAAAATTAATCAATGGCTCATACACAGATTACACAGAGATCTTTACCGGAAACCCTCAACC
>JZKD02S1808016.1:350570-364699 GCA_000966675.3 Picea glauca
TAGGTTAAATACATACCCACTTGTAGATCTTCTGCGATCCAAATCTCCAGCCCAGTCTGCATCAACAAAGCCATGTATGTCCACCACTCTGTCTAATCCTGGTCTTCCTTGGTAGAAGTTGTCATATCTGACGCACCCACACACACACACATGCAAAGAATATAACACATACCCAACAAATCCCGGTCCTTTTTCGTATGTGATGAAGTGGAAATCTTTATCTGATGCCTGAATTTAATAAGGAAATTATTTAGCCTTCAAAATAACCATCTATGGTGAAAGTAGTTGCATCTACTTCTTCATCACAGTATTCAGCATCAATGTCCAAATTCTTGAATTCATTCTCCATATTGAGGAAGCTTTCTATTTTTTTGTCATCTTCAAAAACTTTCCAGTGCTTCATATTATCTGGTACTGATGGCCTATACTTGACCTCAACCTTGTAACTTCTATCAAGGAAAATCAGAACTTTGAAAACCATTGCTGACGTAGCCAAGGCATTATCAACCTGATTTTTTTCTCTTGGAATTGTTGAAAGATTGCATTCTAGAAATTTCTCAAGGAGGTCTAGTACCAGATTCCTATAGGCCCTCAGTCTGGGATGTTTTTATTGGTATATGCCTTTGATTTGATTTATAATTATCTCAGAGTCTCCATGTAAAACAATTCTTTTAGCACCCAATTCTTTCAAAACTTTTAAACCCAATATTAATGCTTTATATTTTGCCATGTTATTTGTGCACTCAAAAACAATCTTATAAGAACACAATTCTGAATCTCCTTTGGGGTGATTGATCCAAATTCCATCCCCTGATCCCTCTCTGTAGGCATCCCGATAAAATCTTATCTTCCATATCTGATCTTCTGCTTCATCCTACCGCTCTAAATATTCCTCAATCTGCTGATCAGATCTCTCTTTGTTAGCCATGTCAATTTCTAGTTCTTTCTCTTTGCAACAGAGGTCATTGAAGAAAATAGAAGATCCCAACTCATTTTCCATGAAGTAGATGGGGTGATTACTTGGCTATGATTTATTGTTGACTATGTATTTTAGAAAAACATCTTTTTGTCCTTACCAAAGACAGGGATGGTGGTGTATGACATGTCCATATGGAGGGTTAACTTTATTTTTGCAGCCCAAGACCTTGACAACAACATGCCAAACTTGGGAGGGATGTCAGCAATCACTACATCCATAACCATATTCTTTGCTGGGATTTGTGCCAAAGATACCACCAAATCTTTAATAAGACCTAGGTACTTCACCTTCTTGGAATCTAAAGAAAACAGGTCTTTGTAAGGCCTTTCAATATCCAAACATAGTTGTTCCATGACCACCTTGGGCATCAGGTTATGAGAGCTCCTGAGTCCAACATGGCATTGTGCAGAGTCATGTCATGAATTTTCAAGATAACATTAAAAGGGGAAACTTCTTCATTATCACTACTTTCTTCTACTCTTGGCACAAATAAGATGGTTGGGTGATCATCTTATATGTTCAGGGTATCAAAGGTTTGTTCCATCTTAAGCATATTGATTATCTGATTTTTTTACTCGTTATTCTTGATTAATTCATTAACTGGTACACAAAATTTGATCTTAGTTATCTCACTGTCAAAATTAAAGGAGGATGAGGTCTTCTCTACCTCTTTGGTGACCAATTCTTTCCTCACTTCTAATATTTTCTTTTGAGGATCTTCTTTCTTCATTCCTTTCTCTACAGTACCCTTTGCAGCAGAATCTTTGGCAGCAAAATCTTTTGCAATGGAATCCCTTACAAGATAATCTTTTTGGCTGAGTTGAAGAAGGTATGTTAATATGAGCGTCTTTGGTGAGGTTTCCCTTTGGAGGATTTCCATTTGAAGGATTCCCCTTTGGGAGGTTTTTAGACACTCTCTGATTTCGAAGGTTGTATGGTCTTTGGAATTGCATGATGGAATCTTGCAATCCTACTTGGTAATCTTCCCTTTATACTGATAATCTCTCCTCATATTGCAAAAATATTTCACTTGCATCCATGAACTGGTCATGTTCTTCTTTGGTCAAAAACACCTTTGTTTCTTTATCATCACAACAGTTCCCGTTGTCTTCAAAATATCCATCATAATCCTCATTTACATAATTATTTTGAAAAAGAGGCCTCATTTATTGATCTCCTTGATTTCCTTGATTCCCTTGATTTCTTTGATCTCCTTGATTTGCGTGATTCCAATGATTTCTTTGATCTCTTCATCTAATTTGTGGGATTGTTGGTCTCCTGAAATTTCTAGGTGGGGCATCAACCCGTTCTTTGGGGTTAGGAATATTATCCAGGGCCATTATTTACATCATTCTCTCCATGGTTCTCATCATCGTTTCAAACCTTTCTTCCGATGTTTATGAGGTTGACGGTTTTTCCTTATCCTGAGTTTTGTTCATGTTCCTGTCAGAGTTAGCTTTAATCTTTCCTGAAGCCATTAGGTTCACTTGGACTTATATGGGATCAGTCATCATATGATCTAATATAGCAGATCTTTGTTCTCTTAATAACAGATCAAAATTACTTTCAAAAGAATCAACATATCTGAGTTGAGCATCTTTAAGGGGTTGTTTTACCTTAGAAGGAATCAAACTATAGACCTTCATGAATGTGGCTGAAAACTCCTGTACTATTTCATCAGGTGATCTCTTCATGTTGTTGTACTCGGTCAACAATTGAAGGGAATTTTTCTTGTCTCCCCATTTTACAAGGAAGTTAGTTTCAAAGGCCTCGAAATCTACGATACTAGCTACTAGAAGGGTTCTGAACCACTACCTTACTTCTCCTGCAAGACTTTGTGTAAACAACCTCATTTTCACATCTTCAAAGTCCACCTCCTCCAAGTATATGAAATCATTAGGTCAGTCTAGATGCTTATGGTCTGATATGTTGCCTTCATCATAATATAGTTTGATCCTTAGGTTATAATCTTGAGGTAAATCATGTAGTTGAGAAGGCAGTATGATGGGAGAAAATCTAGATGCCATGGTTGTTGTGAGGGGTCAAAGTGGTTGTTGGTTCTGAGCAGGGATCACCCTAACCCTGGAAAATGTGGCTAAAATGAAATCTTGAAATCTGTTTTTGTCAGAGATGGTATGGCTTAAACACGATTCATACTTAATTCTAAATAGAGCTTGCTCAAATTTCACATCAAACTCAAGGTATTCAATGCTTGTCATTCCATCCTTGGGTAAGGATAGATATCGGTTTGGATGCATGATCGATTGAAACATGTTGTAGGTGGAACCAAAAGGTGAATTCCAAGCGGAGCCTCTACGAATTCTGGACAGGAGAGAAATAACTCTTTGGAAGAGATTCACTGCCTAGGTAAAAGTGCAATGGAAGCATTTAAGTCATGAGGAGGCCACTTGGGAATTGGAGGAAGATTTCCATAAATCTTTCCAACCCTGTTCCAGGAAAGGAACGAACACTGAGGACAATGTTGTATTGAATGGGCAAAGAATGTAATATCCCCAAAAATAAATTATTATTGAAGTCTAAATGCACTTAGTAATTTATTTCCATTTTTGGCAAATTCGAATTTGGAAATTATTGCCAATTATGACAATTCCGAATTTAGAATTTGGTTAATTGTAATTTAATTATTGTGACTGATTGGGAAAATACTTGATTTTACCAACTAACTCTTTGACTATGACACTTGTAAGAGACAAATAATTTTATATTTATTGCTGAGGGACAAATGGAACAACGAGGTTGAAATCAACTGACCATGACTCCATCAGTGGGGAACAAGCTTGAACTACCTCAAGGCTGAATTTTACAAGTGGAAAATTAGGAATTTGGCCATTTGTAGCCCCTGAAAATCAGGGATTTGAAAAGCTGCGAAAATTCTGAAGGGGAAAAGACCTAGGCACAAGATGATTTTTCATATACAGCATATAGGAGGAGGTAGGACACTGTCGAGTATGCTAGGAAAGAGAATATCACTTGCTGTTATGAGACTAATTCTAAGTGTGAGGCAAGGAGAGCTTGAGATTTGGAAAAGCATGTCACTTGCTATTATGAGCACTAATTCTGAGTGTGAGGCAAGGAAAAAATCAGGATCTGGAAGAAGACTACAACGAAAGAGTAATTTTGAGGTTCTCTCTCATGGATTCATGGTTAGGATAGGGGGTGAATGGAACAAGTAGTTTTGGTTGTTCTGTTCTATGGTTGGGTGGAACTTGGTTGTTCCATTTTTTGTCCCAACAATTTGTTCAGATATATTCTTCTACTCTTCCCTGGATGGATGTTTTGTTGATTAATAATTGGTAGAATGAATTTACTTAGTTCATGTTAAATGTTATATTAATGAATGATTGTTAGTATACAACTACTATTTTGGTAGAAGGAAATGAATTATTGAATAATCCTCTATCGTTGAATTTATGCATGGAGTAGAGCCAAGAAAGATTGTTGTATGTGCTAACTGTTGATAAATGTATGGAAGTTTCCTGAGTAGAACTAAGAAAACTGTTGTGTGTATTGTTGTAGATGAAAGTGTGAAAGTTCTTATTCTATTGATATAATCTATGGTCTACAATAGGAAAGTAATTAATGGATCGATCTGTGACTGATATTAATAAATATTTAAATTGTGAAATTAGCAAATGAAATTTTGAGTGAATATCATAATTGTAATATATATCTATATATGTGTTGTTACCTATATGGATTATCTGAACTACATGAACATTTATTATACAGAAAGCTATTTCTCGATTTTGCAAGTATTTTCCTTTTTAGCGGACTGTGTTGATTATAAAAAAGGGTTATAGTTCTCTTCTTTTTGATCTCAGGAGAAAATGTCTCGGGATTTAGATACATAAACCTGTTACCTATTACAGAGTCGGTGCATTATTTAAATGAGTCTTCAAACTCTACATAACACTTGTGATCATAAATATTATTTAGGGAAATCATCTCCAGTAGGGGTTTCAAAGAAAATTGGAAGGCATAGCCGTCGAAATGTTTGAAATATCCCAAGTTAGGGAAGAAATTGAAGGCAAAGATCAGGAGGAATAATGTTTTTAAGTCTCGAGAGGAAACACTTAGAAAGGTGTCTAAGTCTTGAAGAGTTGAAGTGCCTAAAGTTGAAGCGCAAAAAATTCAAGGTAGTCAAAGGAAGATCAAGGGTTAAGATCCATTCAGGAGAAGATGAAATATTTCAAGCCATTACATCTTGGAGAAGTAACACATTGGTTAGTCATGAGGAATTTAATGAAATTTATCAACCAAAAAATTTGGAAGAAGCAGAGTGAAATCTGCAAAACCCCGAAACACAAAATCCCAAAATCGTTGGGACCATCCATCGAAAGGGGACACATGGAAAGATATCAACATTTCACTGACTCACAAAGTGGAATGGTCAAAGGGTGGAGTCGTGAGGATTCACGAAACCCGAAATCATAATTTAATCTGAGTCGTTGATCGAGGAGAGATCTGGACCATCAATTGTCCAGAGAGAATTTTGGGATATGGGGGATCGGGAGAAGGAAAGTGAGTGATCATACAACTTCATGAAATGTGAAGTCCTGATACGCAAAGGGAATATCTGGACCGTTAGATCCAGAGGAGTGCAAGCTATCAGATTTGGTAGCTTTGAAGATATCGACATTTCAGAAGTCGGGAATGTGGAGGAAATGTTAACCAGGAAATCACAAGTCACGAAATCTCGATTTATGAAAGAAGAGTCTGGACCGTTAGATCCAGAGAGTATATGTGTCAATGGGTTGAGAGATCCAGAAGGAGGTAGAATTTGAAGTGTTTAAATAACTGAATCTCGGAGAGTTGAAGAGATGAGAGTCATCAATCTGCAAAGGGATACTTATCACCAGATAGCAAGCTCCAGAGAAAATTACACTGGAGTTCCACTTTGAGAGATGAAATTGTCGAAGCATGAACAATAAAAGTGAACATTCGCTATTGATTTAGGTCGAACATGTGTCACCAAATCGTGGAATCCAGAAGGATTAACTCAAGAGACTCGTGGTTGTTGATATTTTAAATCATTGAAGGCCGAAGTCTTGGAAACAACGAGGGTCGTCGATGCGAAGGAGGACATGTGGTGCCAGATCTAAAACTTCATGAGATATCTAGTGAGAAGGGACGAGAGATTGATATTTCATTCTCAGAAGTCCATATAGATGGAACATATCTGATTCCTCAGATCACCCGAAGTGAATATGAACCGAAAGATCAAGAGAGGAGACATGGCGAATATCTGCGGAATCTGGGAAAGGACCTGAAGTAATTCTAGGATGTTTGATTTAAGATGACATGTGGCAGGATTTCACATATTTAAGGAGAAGGAAAAGGACTTGAGATTTGATATCTCCGAAGGTCGGATCCACAGAGGAGATCCTATCCGTAGATTCAAGGGGATAGGTGGCAACATATCTCCCACTCTGGGAGATTGGAACATAGAGGATAGTGTAGTTGAGAGTTGAAACTCCCAGAGGCCGGAAAGGTGGAGTCAACGATATTCGTTGATCCAAAGGAGATTTAATTGTCGAAAGATCATGGGAATCTGGGGAGATGCATGGAAAAAGGAAAGAATTGTGGAACGGAGTTTGATAATAGTCGTTGATCGAAAGAAGCACTGAGAGGTAGGAGATCGATGGATCGGGAGGATTGTGAAGCCAGAACTTGTGTGGAGGATATTCTTCCTTGAGTGGGCCACAATTTTAACCACTATTTTGGCAACGGGGTACATGTCACCTGGAGGAGGATTGGGAGGTGAAAAGCGGGTTGGTTGAAACTGTTAGCGATCAAAAACGCACTGGCATTTTTTAAAGAATGATGCCTAATATTGTAGGGAAATTTTTTATAGCTTCCCTGGCTCCAAATGGAGATTTGAAAGCACCATTGGAAAGCTTAGGATTTGTATATGTCGATTGAATATTTAAGCATGAAAAATAGACTCTCCATGACTGAGAAATTTGATTTTGAAAAAAAATGTGCTTTCACCAGCGTAGAAGGTAGAATTATAACTAGTTAGTTGGTGAAAGCTCCGCCTTTCACCAGCTAAGGAGTGGATTTTTGGGTAAATTAGTTGGTGAAAGCCTTTCACGGACAGAATAGCCAAATTTTCGCCCAAATCAGGATTTTTTGGGTTAGAATTATTTGAAACCATTTCAAATAGATAGGTGGTGAATTATCAAGTCAAAATCTGAAGGCCATTCTTGGAGATGAAAGTCAAAGGGGAATTTTTTGACTAGATTTGGTCATTTTCAAGGGAAAAATGATAGGTATTTTTGGCACACATCATCAAATTCGAATTCCACTTTCAGAGGAACAGATCAAAGGGCCTTGGAAGGCTAGGCTACACTTCATCAACTTTCAACCAATGTTTGAAGACCAAAAGATAGAGATTGACCTCATCTTCAGGATCTCTCCTTATCTTTTGTAAATCAGTTTTGACTTTCTATTTTTAGAATATCAGATCCATTCTTTTAGGATGTAAAAACTAATTGTAAAAGGCTATAAATGCCTAGTTTTTCTAAGAGTCTGGGGTTCAATTTGGGATACTCTTTGGCTATAGTACTAAGACACTTATGTTTCAATACAGAATTAGTCTTCTTTTGTTGTTAATGACAGATTTCTTCATCTATTCCATGTTCTGTACTTTATTTCAGTTTAGCTCAGCTATTAAGAACTGTCATATTCTTATTTAGCTCATAAAATTGAACTAAAGGAATTCTTGCTGGCTTGTATGATCCTACACACTGCTGTACTTGATTATCTAGATCAGTTTTCTCCATACCTTTTGGTATTACTCTGTCTGTTCATTGATTCCTAAAAGCACTTTTTCATTTGATTGCATTGTGAGTTGTCTTCTCATTAGATACTCTCTATTATCCCATTGATCCACACTTTCATTGTTCATGATTTATAAAGTTACCAAGCATCCTTAGCCTACAACCCTAAGGAGTTTCTTGGAGTGATAACAAAATGGCGCCGTTGTCGGGGAGAGGAGATCGAATCTCAGCTTCCTTGGGAGATGAAAAGATCTAGATTTGATGATAGACAAAGCTTGGACATCATTTGGTTGTAATTATCTATCTAGCAACTCCATGAAGGACAAATTCAGTGGCGACTCCATGAAGGACGGATCTGTTGGTGACTCCACTGGTATATAAATGAATCAGATCTTAGCAAAGAGGTATGCATTCTGCAATTTCTCAAGTATTGTTGGTTTCCCTAATCCAGTGCCTAGTAGAGATGAATGGGAAAATAGCCTTCCCATATTTCAAGGAGAAGAATGGGAAGTGTCAGCTGAACATTTGCTAGATTTCCATGACTTCATTGACCGGCCTGAAATTGTACATGAATATGTTCAAATTAAGTTATTCAAATTTTCTTTAGAGGGAATTACTCTTGACTGGTGCCAGTCTCTTCCAGATACAAGTGTGAGCTCTTTAGCAAATTTTCATACTGCTTTTCATGTGTTTTGTAAAGACCAATTTTCAGCTGATCTTGTTTTTCCCGAGTGTTGTCATGAATTCAATCTTTCGAAATTAGAACTTCATGAAGAGTATACTGCTGAAGAAAATACTCTTCATCATGATCAGGAGATCAATAATCCACACTATGACAACCTTAGCGATGCTTTTGACATCATATCAAACACATCTACTATTGTAAGTTGTCATGAAGATCGGATTTTTCTCTCTGAAAATTTTGAAGATGTTGAGAAGATTGACAGATTCGTAAGAGATAGTTTCAGATCTGTAACAGATACAAAGGGTTACTTTTAGATAAAGATAGATTGCAACAGACATTTGCAGGAAGGGAAACATAAAGGTTCAGATCAGAAATTGATTTTTCATTTTCCTCCAACGGAGATCAAGCATTCTACATTCAGCATTGAAGAAGAGCAGCTGCAACACAGTCAGTTGGAGCAGCAGCTCAAAGAGGTTTTTTTTTATAATTTTGAAGACCCTATTGTTGACTATTTGGATTCTATGAGCAGCATAAACCCAAGGATATTTTTGTCAGAAGAAGATTGTTTTTATCATCTATTTAAACCTCTTTTCTGCATGATATGGCTTCCATTGTTGTTCAAGTCAAGATCAAGCATGATATCGGTAAATCAGTTTCTTACTTGGCTACATTGGAAATTCAGTTTTACTTTATCAATCTACCTCTACTGGTTAGAGTAGGAATAGACAGAAAAATAAGCTCGTCCTACGAGCATGTAGATCGCTTTCAGTTATTGTTGAATAAGCAGAGACACATTGAGTTTTTTATGGAATCACAATTTTGGAGGTGAAAGTTCATTTTGGACTAAGGCAGAGATTTCATCAACACACAGGACAATTTTACAACTAGTTAGCTGGTGAAAGGAAGCGCTTTCAACAGCTAACCAATAAATCATAAGGAGAGTTAGCTGGTGAAAGCAGAAAAAACATTGTTGAAAAGGGACGAGCAAAGTCAGTTGTTCCTCCAAAAGATGGTTGAAACTCTAGTTTGGAGAGAAAAATCATCATACAGATTTGCATTCCAGTGCAGTGGCACACATGAATAAGGAAAGGAGGAAAATGACTTGCAACTCAGAAAAGAACCGAGTTTATTCGTCGAGAATGACAGTATTAGTTGATGTTTAGAATGGTCAACCCTTATCTGATAGAAAGATTCCAGATTGTCCACATACTTCCATCAATTTATAAGAAAATGAAGCATCCATCCCATATGGCATAATCAGAAAGGGAGAAACAGTCACAGCTGCTCGGGATAGTGTAAGATCAAAATCTGATGTTGTAAATGTTCAGAGGATGCTTCCAGTGAGGACAGTTCATCCATCTCAGAATAAATTAACTACTGACTATATTGAAACACAAGAGTGTCTTAGAAAGAGCATTTCAGAATTGAATTCACGGGTTGAAGATCCATTGCCTGATGCATTGCGAGTTGTTGAAGGTCAGGTGGCTATGAAAGAAAGTGTTCCTTTGGCTGCTCTTGTAGATGTAATTGAACAATTAGAAAATTCAACCAATGAAATTGACATAAATTTATTACAGAAGACTCGCAATGATAAGGATAACCAGGCCCAATGTTTGGAGGCAAAAGGGGTTGAACATCAAAATGGAGAACGTCACAGTAAACGGTTGAAATGTGGAATAATGGATCGAAATCCGACTGCCCAGACGTATGAGTGGGATGAAGTTGATTCGACTAACAGTCAAGGAAAAATCTCCATCAACTTCAAGGAAAATCCATCTGCCTACTCCTGCTACAAGGCGCTTTTAACCAATGAAGCGTCCACGGGCTGCAGCTGATATAACTTGTAGGAGAAAGCATACAAAATGGAGTGTGATTGAAGAAGAAACTTTGAAAAAAGAAGTAACCAAGTATGGTAAAGGGCGTTGGAAATTCATTCTTGAGAAAAATCGTGACATTTTGAAGAGAGAACTGAGGTGGATCTGAAGGACAAATTGGCGCCGTAAATCTCTCAGCCAGACGTGCTTTCAGAGCTCCAGATTCGTTCAAGGTGGTTGAAGAATGGTCGAAAGTTTGGCAAATTCATCATCCAGGTTTTCATACTAGAACTCTAAGTCCTTCTATTTATCATCGATTTATCCTTGATCATACACCTGTCACTCGAATTGAGTCATATACCAAAACTGTGAGTTGTGTCTTCAGCTTTCAATAGCACTCTTAGTTACAGATTTGGTCATTAATTTAACTCAGAGGTCAAAACCCTGACTCATGTCTTCTGCCAAAAAACACTCCTATTGTTGAGTCACAGTTTTATCCATTTGTCAAAACTAAAGGCTTATTATTTCATCAAACCCTTGATTCGAGTCTTACTATACTACCCATGTTGTTGATGAATTAGAAGTCTATTATTAAGTTATAGTTTCTTAATTAGAAAATACAGACAATCTAGCAGCAACACATATTGAATCACATGCATAAACACATATTACATTAGCAAAGGGAACGAGTGGTTTGCCCAGCAAAGTAGATACTGAGAATGTGACCACTAGTGCATTACCTGGAAAAGTGCATTCTGGAAAGGTGGTGTTCGGTAAGATTGAAGATTCTGTGGATGTAATTGGAAAATTGCAACTTGCTTGTAATAAGGGTAAATTTCTTTTGCAAAATAATAATATTGAGGCCAAGAAATCTACAAATGCTAATGAAACAACTGCAGATGGATATTGCAATCATTCTTCTCCAGTATATGGTTTGTATTTATTTGGTGTAGAACAGGAGGATATGGTTGTTGAGTATAGCCATTTGGACCATTCTTCCACCAGTTCCCTGCATAAGGGGGAACCTCAAAACAGACACACTGGTGAAGAAAATATTTTGCAAGAAGCATTTTCTTCATTCCCCACTTTCTATAACACCAGGACATTCTTTTGTAACATCACATCCAAGCCAATGCATTGCAACTACCAAGGAGATTGAAACACACTTAAGCTGTCAGCAGGAGGATTTAATTTTTAGATGTTCACCAGAACCTACAGAAATCTCTTCAACCAAAAATCCCATTAGTACTGTGGAAGAGACTAAATATGTTTCACCTGTTTTGCCAGAAGTTCTTCCCAAGGGTCCAGATCTTCATCTAGAACCTGGGGAGAAAGTGAGAATAGTTGCTAAGGAAGACACTTTTCATGATGCAGAAATCAAATTGGAAGAAAAATTTCATATTGATAAAGCCAACATAAATGTTGTCCCCTCCGAAATGTCCAGTTGTTCAAAAGATTCACTTCTATGCCCGTCACTCCTTGAAAAATCTAGTGAACCTCTTTCAGCAGAGGACGATGTTAAAGTATGTGATATTTGTGGGGACACAGGTTATGAAGAGATGCTTGTTATCTGTAGCATGTGTAATGATGGTGCTGAAAACAATTACTGCATGCCAAGTATGTTAGATGAGGTGTTTGAAAGTGACTGGTTGTGTGAAGGCTGCAAGTTGCAGCAGAATGCAAGTGTCAAGACAGTTGAGACACCTCCAAACTTGAGAATGGTGTTGAAGCCAACATTCTTGACCAGCAGGAAACATAACTATGGTTGAGTCACACACTTTGACTCTAGATCTATATTCTCATCAATTACATGCATAATCCCTGGGTTTGAGGGACACATTAGTAGCTAATTATGGAAAAGTCAGGATCTTCTTTAAGAGCTGAGGTTGATGGTGTTTGGTACTTGGAGGCGCATCTAGAGATAGCACAATCATCTGCCGAACCTACTGTATCTAAAGCCAATAAGATAAATTAGTATTTCACTATGGATCAACTAGTCTGATCACAGAGTTAACTTGGTCAACTCACCTTGCAGTCATGGCGATTGCGAGACAAAGAAAAGACACAACAGGTCGCTACAACATTTTTGTTGGCGATTTCAGCCCAGAGTTTACAGATGCAACTCTCTTTGCTTGTTTTTCTATTTTGTTCAGATTCAAGGGTTAGGTGGGATCAAAAATCTAGCAGGACAAGAGGATTTGTCTTTGTTTCCTTCAGAAATCAACAGGATGTTGATAATGCAATAAATCAGGAGACATCCTTTTTGGTAGTTCTTCAAAGATTGCTCAAGTAAATCTTGATACCATATATCAATGTTACAAATATGGAAAGTCACATAGGGTCGAATTCAGACAAAGCAGTCAATGATGTAGAAAAGAGAAGCATTCATTATGATCATCCACATAATGCAGTGGATTTTGAGCTCATTATAGTTCCTAATCCTGCTTGTATGCCTCATGTAAATGCTTCCAGCAGTGCAACTTGTTTTCCTCATTATGTTTCTGGAAGGTTGAAATATGCAATTGGTGAAAATCCTCATGTCTCTCCTAATCATGGAAGGTAGTCATGGTGGATGTGCCTGTTGGCCTCATACTGAGAATTGGGAGTGTTGTAAATAGAGAGAGGAACTTCGTCTAGCAAGACTTGAGGTCTTTGTACTCTTGCAGGTAATCAAGATTCATCAAATTTTGATTTTTGGGTAAGTTTCTATTTTCGGTGGTTTAGGCGAGCCTGTGTGTGCTCATTAACCACCAAAAAGGATGAATGACTCCATGGCACAATACTAAAGGCACCAAATCTGCCAGGTTCTTGGAGACCTCACAGGGAGGTATCCATCCTAGTTGGAGCCAGATGTTAGCGATAAAAAACGCACTGGCATTTTTTAAAGAACGATGCCTAATCTTGTAGGGAAAATTTTGATAGCTTCCTGGGCTCCAAATGGAGATTTGAAAGAACCATTGGAAATATTAGGATTTGTAGATGTCGATCGACTATTTAAGCATGCAAAACGAACTCTCCATGACTGAGAAATTTGATTTTGAAAAAATATGCGCTTTCACCAGCGTGGAAGGCAGAATTATAACTAGTTAGCTGGTGAAAGCTCTACCTTTCACCAGCTAAGGAGTGGATTTTCGGGTAAATTAGGTTGTGAAAGCCTGTCACGCCCAGAATAGCCAAATTTTCGCCCAGAACAGGATTTTTTGGGTTAGAATGATTTGAAACCATTTCAAATAGATAGGTGGTGAATTATCAAGTCAAAATTTGAAGGCCATTCTTGGAGATGAAAGTCAAAGGGGAATTTTTTGACTAGATTTGGTCATTTTCAAGGGAAAAATGATAGGGATTTTTGGCACACATCATCAAATTCGAATTCCACTTTCAGAGGAACAGATCAAAGAGCCTTGGAAGGCTAGGMTACACTTCATCAACTTTCAACCAATGTTTGAAGACCAAAAGATAGAGATTGACCTCATCTTGAGGATCTCTCCTTATCTTTTGTAAATCAGTTTTGACTTTCTATTTTTAGAATATCATATCCATTCTTTTAGGATCTGAAAATTGATTGTAAAAGGATATAAATGCCTAGTTTTTCTAAGAGTCTAGGGTTCAATTTTGGATACTCTTTGGCTATTGTACTAAGACACTTATGTTTCAATATAGAATCAGTCTTCTTTTGTTGTTAATGACAGATTTCTTCATCTATTCCATGTTCTGTATTTTATTTCAGTTTAGCTCAGCTATTAAGAATTGTCATCTTCTTATTTAGCTCATAAAATTGAACTAAAGGAATTCTTGCTGGCTTGTATGATCCTACACACTGTTGTACTTGATTATCTAGATCAGTTTTC
>JZKD02S1808016.1:364749-379913 GCA_000966675.3 Picea glauca
TCTCATTAGCTACTCTCTATTATCCCATTGATCCACACTTTCATTGTTCATGATTTATAAAGTTACCAAGCATCCTTAGCCTACAACCCTAAGGAGTTTCTTGGAGTGATAACATAAACCACTCTTGCCCGTGCCCGCAATTGTGCATTAGCACAAGGGCACAACCCAAGGACATATGAACTAAGGGGAGATAGTGTGTAGGGACATAATGTTTTAAGACTGCTATAGATGTACTGAACCTTAATTTTTATGTACGCAATCTATGTCTTAAACTCAACTTCGTTTAGTGTTGTATGATATGGGTATTGTCTATGCTTAAAGATTTTTTGTAATTCGAGTGGGGTTCTTCCCTTGTAAATCTAACGTTAATACATATGCATATATAGAGAGATATATGGATAGGATCATAATGTTAGTGTGGGTTTACTAACCATTATGTGTATTTAGATATGTTTGTAATCTGAGAGGATGGGGTATAGCGAAGTTACATTTGGCCTTTTAAGTATATGATTATTGTGTAGTAGGAAATAACTGAGAGATAAAATTTGTTATAATGGTAGTTAATTGTGTCAATAACTGGAAACATAAACCTTGAAAAATTTAATAGTGATGACAACTACCTACTTATAATAACAGTAGGTATTTCTAGATAAGTTGTTGGAAGAGAAAGAGATTTAATGTCCCTAAGATTGTTTTTTTTTTTTTTTTTGGTAAATTTGGGGAACATTATACTATAGCTGGAAAAAATTGTACAGGAAAATAAAATAAAATGTAGAGCACCCTTAATTTTTCGTCCAAGAACAATCGTGGTTGAGAAAAATGTGTGGGCATTTTAATCCTAGCGTGAATGCATAAGTTAGAAAACTTTAGAGAAAACCCATTACAAAATGTTGAGGGTAAAAGCAGATCACAATGATCTTGAAGGGAAAAAAAAAGGTTTAAATTATAAACAAAGGCCTCCTTTTTATTAGATCAATGGAATAATTAAAGTCACACACATCTAGTTCCAAAAATTCCTTACAAATTCCATCAACATATTAATCCATATACAAGTTTTTTAACTAATTTACAATGCAAATTTTAAACATGTGTATTGTAACCGGCTGATGGACTTGTTGATGATATTTGGCTGTTGGCGATCCTCTTTTCTCCCGCTCGATAATCATTGAAACCTCACTGGTACCTCCCATCCAACGCTAGGGGTACTCTTCTTCCCCCTGAACCGCCTGAGCCATAAAGGGGCCACACACAGAAAAATAGAGAAAAAGATAACTCCCATCTTGCCTCGCAAGGTCGAGTTACCATGTTAATGTTTAAGCCATTATTATACAATTCTGGCACGTGTGGAAGTGTCTCTTCACAAGTAGGGCCGACTTCTTCTTCTGGGTGCTTATAACCACCTTTAATATATTATGGGGCCTCTTTAATATATTATGGGGCCGACTTCTTATTTATCCTATTACATGTTAAAGTTTAAGCTATTATTAGGTTACCTTTCTATTTAGTAGATAACAATAGCGTAGACAAGATCACCGAGAGAAACACAATCATAAGAGTACACAAGCATTTGTCTTGGGAAGCCCTCAAGGGGAAGGAAACCCAGCAAAACTTCCTTAATATAGATAGCCAATACAATGCCAAGATAATGAACCAAACAACACAAAAGTTTCTCTCCCAAGGATGTGCTTCTCTCTCTCTTCCTTCTTTCGGCAACTGGTAACTGCAGCTTCCTTCAATACTTGCACACTAAATGAGTGAGCTGAGTGTGTGTCTAAATGAGGCGTTGGCCTCTCTTATTTATACAATTCTGGCACGTGTGGAAGTGTCTCTTCACTGGCAGGGCCGACTTCTTCTTTTGGGTGGTTATAACCACCTTTAATATATTATGGGGCCTCTTTAATATATTATGGGGCCGACTTCTTATTTAGCCGAAGTTTTGCTGGGTTTTCTTCCCCTTGAAGGTTTCGTAGGATAATATATTATGGGGCCAACTATCTCTGAAAATCTAATCTGATTCCGACCTATTTTTATGCCTAAAAAACTAATTTGTTTGCTCCGAGTTAACCTACTCCATAATGAAGAACACTTGTTGGCGACCTACTCCATAATAAAGAACACTGGTTGGCGACCTCGAGATTCAAAATGGTGTTTGTACTGTCCATTACAGTGGTCATTTGATCCTCCCCAACACCCCATATTCAAATTATTAAACCTAAAAGTAAGGAATTACACTTCTGTTTTTTAAATTTAAAATTAAAATGAATATATACTTTTTAAATATAAAACACTTTTAAAATGGACGTTATTCGACAAGACCTAATAGTTTACTAAGAAGGTTTGGTCATAAAAACACAAGAGAAGGAATAGCATTCACTTTACAATAGATAGATGAAAAGACTAATCTTCTACAAAAGATTATAATGGTTGAATACCTAAACGTTTTATTTTTTTGGTATTTTTGTGTGACGTAAATTTGGACAAAATTTCAATTTTCTGTTGTTTAAATTGCATTTTTGAATGCATAAATAAATTAAGTGTGGTGAAAAACTATTGGGCACTTCTATTATACAAACATAGCCACTCAAATTTGCAGATCCAACCATTCCTCATTTGATTTTGGGCAATATCAAACAAGAAAATTCACCAGAAAAAACAAAAAGATGAAACGTTTAGACAAAAAGATGAAACGTTTAAACTGCACTCTTTATCTTGGTAATTTTCTTCTTTAAATGTTTTATTGTTTTTGATTTATTTTTATCAACCGCACCTGATATATAATGTATCTAATCAAATCTCAATTTTCTATTTTTTAAATTTCATTTTTTAATACATAAATAAATTAAACTTTCTAAAAATACTTGAAGCAATAAAATTATACTGAATAAACTACTCAAACCTACTTTTCTAAATTTCTTATTATATTTCTCAAAAAAATTGATTTAAAAAAAAAAAAAAACAAAAAAAAAACAAACATTTGGCCTATCACTTACTTTGATATGTTAGGTAATGTTAAAGTTAAAAATAATCCTTTCTCAATCCATTTCAATGAAGTAATGGTCCATTAAAAGAGCTCACTGATAAGCTGCATGCATCCAACGAAACGAAGAATCAAATCTTCTTCGACACAGATGATGCATGTTTTTCGCATTTTCCTCATGCGCAGAACCACTTGAAACATAACATTCCTGTTTTGGTATGGTGAATAACCGCACAAGGAAATTCCCACAGTCATGTCAGTAAGCAAGGAGATCACGTATTCGAGTAACGATTGGATTCCCTATTGAAATCACGTACAGTTCTATAAAGGAAGTACTGTGTATAATGAAGGAAGCTTGAGAAAGTCTTATTGCTGCCTTTATGTTCTCATTGAGAAAGTCTCATTCGTGCGTTTATGTTCTCATCGGCGTCGGATTAAGAAAGTAAACCTGTTTTTAGGGTTCATAAATTGGTAGATAAAGTGAAAAAGTAAAGCGTTTTTATTGTACAGCTATTTGACTATGGAAAAAGTAAACTTGTTTTACTGTATAAAGACTTGACTAACCAATATGCATACCTTATCTCTTTATATTTGAATTTCTAACACATTTCTTAACCATTAAACCTACTCAAAGTGTATATATATTAACTTTAAATAACAAATTAATAAAGTAGAAAAAATAAACTTGTTTAACTGTATAAAGATTTGACTAACCAATATGCATACCTTATCTCTTTATATTTGAACATCTAACGCATCTCTTAACCATTAAACCTACTCAAACTGTATATATATTAACTTTAAATAACACTAATATTATATATAATTTTTCATGAATTTCAGTGGTGTTAAATAAATGGTTAAACTTTAAACTAATATAGTTGATCCTTATTGGATGCTATATATATACCTATTTACTATATACATCATTATAAATTGATATATCTATTTAATATATACATTATTAGTCCTTAAATTAAGAAATTTTTAACATATCTCTTAACCATTAAACCTACTCAAACTGTATATATATTAACTTTAAATAACACTAGTATTATATATAATTTAACTTTAAATAACACTAGTATTATATATAATTTTTCATGAACTTCAGTGGCTTTAAATTGATAGTTAAACTGCCGGCACGGTTCTCACACGGATTTACTCATGCGCCATTCTTGGAGGTTGGGTGGTTGCACACATTATTAGTCATTAAATTCATAAATTGTTGACTTCATATTAACTTGCCCTTTGACTATAAATTTTTGCGCAATCTCTATTGTTAGAACTAGAGAATAGAAAGCATTATTTTTTATATAATAAAAAATAATTATTTGTCATCATCTCATTGGACAATAAATTCTAAGCCTTATTGCCAGAGCGTGAGGCCCTTAAAGAGGCCCGACAACCTTAAATGTTTACTTAAATAGGCGTGTCAACCTTAAATGTTTACTTAAATAGGCGTGTCAGAGTACATTTTTCCTTCAATTTTTGCATACAATCTTGCAGTGAATTTGGACAACGTTGTTGTCCACAACCACTTGCATAGTCATCATATGTTTCATATTTCTTCTATGTTTGGAATGAAATTTAGTCATCATTGAAGATACATATATTCTTTACTGGTTCACCGGTTGGTTCTTGTTCACTGGTCCGTTGGTTCATTGGTTGTTGTTTGTTGTTATTTGGTTCAAATTTGCAAGGTTGAAGTCCTGCACCTGCAGTTGGACATGTTAGTGCTTGCTCACTGGTTTGTTTCTTGTTGTTTGTTTTTTTTTTTCTTCAACTTTGCAAGGTTGGAGTCCTGCACTCACAGTTGGAGTTGTTTTTGCACTTTACAAGGCTCAAATCCTGCACCCTCTATTGGACCTGTAGTTTTGTCATTCATCATTGATCAGTAAGTTTCAATACAGTAGTTTCATTCGTATTCATTGCTTACTGTTTACTGTTTACAATTTGCAAGTAAGACTGTTTAAGTATTTATTCATCATTCTGATCATGTAGACTTTCCATAGAGGTTGGCATATCTTTTTCTCGTGCTCTGAAATTTTGCTCCAATTTTTTCCCCAAACTCTGCACCATGTGCATGTCAATGTCGGTTGCACAACTTTGGCTAACATTTTTTCTAGCATTGCAAATCCTGATCCTTTGTTGTATGTGACAAAGTGGAAATATTTATTTGATGCCTCAATTTAATAAGGAAATTAGTTAGCCTTCAAAGTAACCATCTATGGTGAAAGAAGTTGCATCTACTTCTTCATCTCAATATTCATCATCAATGTTCAAATTCTCAAATTCATTCTCCATCTTGTGGAAGCTTTCTATTTGTTTGTCGTCTTCAAAAACTTGCCAGTGCTTCATATTATCTGGTACTACTGGCCTATACTTGACCTCAACCTTGTAACTTATGTTAAGGAAAAACGAAACTCTGAAAACCATTGCTGAGGTAACCAAGATATCATCAACCTAATTCTAATCTCTTGGAATTGCTCCAAGATTTCATACTGGAAATTTCTCAAGGAGGTCTAGTACCAGATTCCTATAGGCCCTTAGTCTGGGATGTTTTTATTGGTATATGCCTTTGATTTGATTTATAATTATCTCGGAGTCTCCATGTAGAACAATTATTTTGGCACCCAATTCTTTCAAAACTTTTAAACCCAATATTAATGCTTCATATTTTCCCATGTTATTTGTGCACTCAAAAACAAGTTTATAAGAACACAATTCTGAATCTCCTTTGGGGTGATTGATCCAAATGCCAGCCCCTGATCCCTCTCTGTAGGCAACCCCATCAAAAATCATCTTCCATATCTGATCTTCTACTTCATCCCGTCGCTCTGAATATTCCTGAATCTGTTGATCAAATCTCTCTTTGTTAGCCATGTCAATTTCTAGTTCTTTTTCTTTGCAACGGAGGTCATTGAAGAAAATAGAAGATCCCAACTCATTGAAGTAGATGGGGTGATTACTTGGCTATGACTTATTGTTGACCATGTATTTTAGCAAAACTTCTTTATACAACCTTTTGTCCTTACCAAAGACAAGGATGGTGGCCTATGACATGTCCATATGGAGGGTTCCCTTTATTTTTGCAGCCCAAGACCTTGACAACAACATGCCAAACTTGGGATGGATGTCAACAATCGCTACATCCATAACCATATTCTTTGTTGGAATTTGTGACAAAGATACCACCAAATCTTTAATAAGACCTAGGCACTTCACCTTCTTGGAATCAAAAGAAAACAGGTCTTTGTAAGGACTTGTAAAATCCAAACCTAGTTGTTCCATGAACACCTTGGGCATTAGGTTATGAGATGCTCCTGAGTCCAACATGGAATTGTGCAGAGTCATGTCATGAATTTTCAGGCTCACATAAAAAGGGGGAACTTCTTCATTATCACTACTTTCTTATACTCTTGGCGCAAATAAGATGGTTGTGTGATCATCTTGTATGTTCAGGGTATTAGAGGTTTGTTCCATCTTAAGCATCTAGATTATCTGATTTTTGTACTTGCTATTCTTGATTAATTCATTAAATGGTACAAAAAAAATGATCTTAGCCATCTCACTTTCAAAATTAAAGGAGGATGAGGTATACTCTACCTCTTTGGTGACCAATTCTTTCCTCACTTCTAATATTTTCTTCTGAGGATCTTCTTTCTTCTTTCCTTTCTCTACAGTACCCTTTGCAACAGAATCCTTTGGAACAGAGTCTTTTGCAACCGAATCCTTTGCAGCATAATCTTTTTTGGGCTGAGTTGAAGAAGGTATGTTACTCTGAGCTTCTTTGGTGAGGTTTCCCTTTGGAGGATTTCCCTTCGAAGCATTCCCCTTTGGGAGGTTTTCAGACACTCTCTGATTTTGAAGGTTGTATTGTCTTTGGAATTGCATGATGGAATCTTGCAATCCTGCTTGGTAATCTTTCCTTTTTACTGATAACCTCTCCTCATATTGCAAAAGTATTTCACTCACATCCATGAAATGGTCATGTTCTTCTTTGGTCAAAAACATCTTTGTTTCTTTATCATCACAACAATTCCTGTTGTCTTCAAAATATCCATCATAATTCTCATTTACATAATTATTTTGAAAATGAGGTCTCGTTTACTAATCTCCTTGATTTTCCTGATTCCCTTGATTTCTCCGATCTCCTTGATTTGCCTGATTCCAATGATTTCTTTGATCTCTTCGTCTAATTTGTTGGATTGTTGGTCTCCTGAAATTTCTGGGTTGGGCATCAACCCGTTCTCTGGGGTTAGGACTATTATCCAGGGCCATTCTTTCCATCATTCTCTCCATGGTTCTGCTCATCGTTTCAAACCTTTCTTCTGATGTTTGCGATGTTGAAGGTTGTGCCTTATCCTGAGTTTTGTCCATGTTCCTGTTAGAGTTAGCTTTAATCTTTCTTGAATCCATTAGGTTCACTTCAACTTATATGGAATCATTCATCATATGATCTAATATAGCAAATCTTCATTCTCTTAAAAACATATCAAAATCACTTTCAAAAGAATTAGCATATCTTAGTTGAGCATCTTTAGGGGGGTGTTTTACCTCAACATGAATCAAATTATAGACCTTCATGAATCTGGTTGAAAACTCCTTCACTGTTTCATAAGGTGATCTCTTCATGTTGTTGTATTGGGTCAACAATTGAAGGGGATTTTTCTTCTCTCCCCATTTTGCAAGGAATTTGGTTTCAAAGGCCTCAAAATCTATGATACTAGTTGCTATAAGGGTTATGAACCACTTCATGACTTCTCCTGCAAGACTTTGTGTAAACAACCTCATTTTCACATCTTCACAGTCCACCTCCTTTAAGTATATGAAATCATTAAGCCAGGCTAGATGCTTATGGGCTGATATGTTGCCTCCATCATAATATAGTTTGATCCTTAGGTTATAATCTTTAGCTAAATCATGTAGTTGAGAAGGCAGTATGAGGGGAGAAAATCTAGCTGCCATGGTTGTTGTGAGGGGTCAGAGTGGTTGTTGGTTCTGAGCGGGGATCACCGTAGGCATGGAAAATGCGGCTAAAATCAAATCTTGAAATATCTTTTTGTCAAAGATGGTATCGCTTAAACAAGATTCAGACTTAATTCTGAATAGAGCTTGCTCAAATTTCACATCAAACTCAAGGTATTCAATGTTTGTCACTTCGTCCTTGGGTAAGGAAAGATATTAATCTGGATGCATGATCGATTGGAACATGGTGCAGGTGGAACTAGAAGGCGAGTTTCAAGCAGAAACTCTGTGAATTCTGGACAGGAGAGAAATAGCTCTACGGAACAGAGTTGTCGTGCAGGTAAAAGTGCAATGGAAGTATTTAAGTCTTGAGGAGGCCACTTGGGAATTGGAGGAAGATTTCCATAAATCTTATCCAACCCTGTTCCGGGAAAGGAGAGAACACTAAGGACAATGTTGTATTGAAGGGGGAAAGAATTTAATATCCCCCAAAATAAATTATTATTGAAGTCTGAATGCACTTAATAATTTATTTCCATTTTTGGCAAATTTGAATTTGGAAAATTATTGCCATTTATGACAATTGCGAATTTAGAATTTGGTTAATTGTAATTTAATTATTGTCACTGATTGGGCAAAGACTTGATTTTACCAACTAACTCTTTGACTATGACACTTTTAAGAGACAAATAATTTTATATTTATTTCTGAGGGACAAATGGAACAATGAGGTTAAAATCAGCTGACCATGACTCCATTAGTGGGGAACAGGCTTGAACTACCTCAAGGCTGAATTTTACAAGTGGAAAATTAGGAATTTGGCTATTGACAGCGTCTGAAAATCAGGGATTTGTAAAGCTACAATAATTCTGAAGGGGAAAAGACCTAGGCACAAGATGCTTTTTCATATATAGCATATGGCGGGAGGTAGGACACTGCCGAGTATGCTAGGAAACAAAATATCACTTGCTGTTATGAACACTAATTCTGAGTGTGAGGCAAAAAGAGCTTGAGATTTGGAAAAGCATGTCACTTGTTGTTATGAGCACTAATTCTTAGTGTGAGGCAAGGAAAAAATCGGGATTTAAAAGAAGACTACAATGAAAGAGTAATTTTGAAGTTCTCTCTCATGGATTCATGGTTAGGATAGGGGTGAATGAAACAAGAAGTTTTGGTTGTTTTGTTCTATGGTTGGGTGGAACTTGGTTGTTCCATTTGTTGTCCCAACAATTTGTTCAAATATGTTCTTCTACTCTTCCCTGAATGAATGTTTTGTTGATTAATAATTGGTAGAATGAATTTACTTAGTTTAGGTTAAATGTTATATTAATGAATGATTGTTAGTATACAACTACTAGTTGGGTAGAAGGAAATGAATTATTGAATAAGCCTCTATCGTTGAATTTATGCATGGAGTAGAGCCAAGAAAGACTGTTGTATGTGCTAACTGTTGATAAATGTATGGAAGTTTCCTGAGTAGATCTAAGAAAATTGTTGCGTGTATTGTTGTAGATGAAAGTGTGAAAGTTCCTATTCTTGTGATATAATCTATGGTCTACAATAGGAAAGTAATTAACGGATCGATTTGTGACTGATATTAAGAAGTATTTAAATTGTGAAATTACCAAACAAAATTTTGAGTCAATATCAGAATTGAAATATATATATGTATATATGTTGTTACCTATATGGATTATATGAGCTACATGAACATCTATAATACGAAAAGTTATTTCTCGATTTTGCAAGAATTTTCCTTTTTAGCTGACTGTGTTGATTATAAAAAAGGGTTATAGTTCTCTTATTTTTAATCTCAGGAGAAAATGTCTTGGGATTTAGATACATAAACCTGTTACCTATTACAAAGTCGTTCCATTATTTAAACGAGTCTTCAAACTCTACATAACACTTGCGATCATAAATATTATTTAGGGAAATCATCTCTAGTAGGGGTTTCAGAGAAAATTGGAAGGTGTAGCCTTCGAAACGTTTGAAATATCCCGAGTTAGGGAAGAAAGTGAAGATAGAGCTTTGGAGGAATAATTTTTTTAAGACTTGAGAGGAAACACTTAGAAAGGTGTCTAAGTCTTGAAGAGTCGAAGTGCCTAAAGGTGAAGCGCAGAAAATTCAAGGTAATCAAAGGAAGATCAAGGGTTAAGATCCATTCAGGAGAAGCCGAAATATTTCAAGCCATTAGATCTCCGAGAAGTAACACATTGGTTAGTCGTGAGGAATTTAGTGCAATTTCAAAAACAAAATATTTTGAAGAAGCATAGTGAAATCTGCAAAATGCTAAAATGTGAAATCCCAAAATCATTGGGACTGTCCATCGAAAGGGGACACATGGCAAGATATCAGCATTTCACTGACTCGCAAAGTGGAAAGGTCAAAGCGTTGAGTTGTGAGGATTCAAGAAACATGAAATCACGATTTAATTTGAGTCGTTGATCAAGGAGAGATGTGGACCGTCGATTGTTCAGGGAGAATTTCAGCATATCAGGGATCGGGAGCAGGAAAGTGAGCAATCCTCCAACTTCACGAAACGCGAAGTCCCGATACGCGAAGGAAATATCTAGACCGTTAGATCCAGAGGAACGTGAGCTATCGAATTTGGTTGCTTCGAAGATATCGACATTTCAGAAGTTGGGAATGTGGAGGAAGTGTTAACCTAGAAATCACAAGTCGCAAAATCCCAATTTACGAAAGAAGAGTCTGGCCCATTGGATCCAGAGAAGATATGTGTCAACAGGTCAGGAGATCCAGAAGGAGGAAGAAGTTGAATTGTTTAAACAACCGAAGCCCGGAGATCTGAAGAGATGAGATTCATCGATTTGCAAAGGGATACTTGTCACCAGATCGTGCGCTCTAGAGAAAATTACACTGGAGATTCAGTTTGAGAACTGAAATAGTCGAAGCATGAACAGTTGGAGTGAACGTTAGCTGTTGATTTAGGTCGGACATGTGTCACCAAATCGTGGAGTCCAGAGGGATTCACTTCGGAGACTCGTGGTTGTTGATATTTTAAATCATCGAAGGTCAAAGTCCTGGAAACAACGAGGATCATCGATGCAAAGGAGGACATGTGGTTCCAGATCTAGAATTTCACGAGATATCCAGTCAGAAGGGACGAGAGATTGAGATTTGCATTCTCAGAAGTCGAGATAGATGGAACAGATATGATTCGTCAAATCACCCAAAGTGAATATGAATTGGAAGATCAAGAGAGGAGACGTGGCGAATATCTATGGACTCCGGGAAAGGACCCAAAGTAATTCTAGGACATCTGATTTATGACGATACATGGCAGGATTTCGCGTATTTAAGGAGAAGGAAAATGACTTGAGATTTGATATCCCCAAAGGCCAGATCCGTGGAGGATATCCTAGCCGTGTAGTCAAGGGGATAGGTGGAAATAGATCTCCCACTCTGGAAGATTGGCACAAAGAGGAGAGTTTATTTGAGAGTTGAAACTCCTGGAGGCCGGAAAGGAAAAGTCAACGATAGTCGTTGATCCAAAGGAGATTTAAGTGACAACAGATCGTGGGAATCTCGGTAGATGCGTGGAAAAAGGAAAGAATGGCAGAACGGAGTTTGATAACAGTTGTTGATCAAAAGCAGCACCGAGAGGTAGGAGATCGACGGATAGGGAGGATTGTGAAGCTAGAACTTGTGTGGAGGATATTCTTCCTTGTGCAAGCCACAATTTCAACCACTATTATGGTGACGGGGTACATGTCAGCTGGAGGAGGATTGTAGGGTGAAAAGCAGGTTGGTTGAAACCACTCTTGCCCATGCCTGCAATTGTGCATTATCACAAGGGCACAACCCAAGGACATATGAACAAAGGGGTGATAGTGTGCAGGAACAGAAGGTTTTAAGACTGCGATATATGTACTGAACCTTAATTTTTAAGTATGCAATCTATGTTTTAAACTCAACTTCGTTTAGTCCTGTATGATATGGGTATTGTCTATGCTTAAAGATTTTTTGTAATTCGAGTGGGGTTCTTCCCCTGTAAATCTAACGTTAATACGTATACATTAATAGAGAGATATATGGATAACATCATAATGTTAGTGTAGGTTTACTAACCATTATGCTTATTTAGATATGTTCATAATCTCAGAGGATGGGGTATAGCGAAGTTACATTTGGCCCTTTAAGTATATGATTATTGTGTAGTAGGAAATAACTGAGAAATAAAATTTGTTATAATGGTAGTTAATTGTGTCAAAAACTGGAAACATAAACCTTGAAAATGTTAATAGTGAAGACAACTAACTATTTATAATAACAGTAGGTATTTTTTAGATAAGTTGTTGGAAGAGAAAGAGATTTAATGTCCCGGAGATTTTTTTAATTTTTTTTGGTAAATTTGGGGAACAGTACACTATAGTTGCAAAAAAATGTACAGGAAACAAAAATAAAATGCAGAGCACCCTTAATTTTTTGTCCAACAACAATTGTGGTTGAGAAAAACACGTGGGCATTTTAATCCTAGCGCGAACACATAAGTTAGAAAACTTCACAGAAAACCCATTACAAAATGCTGAGGGTAAAAACAGATCAGCTAAAAATAAAGGTTTAAATTATAAACATAGGCCTCTTTATTATCAGATCAATGGAATAATTAAATTCACACACATCTAGCTCCAAAAATTTCTTACAAATTCCATCAACATATAAATCCATATACAACTTTTAAAACTAATTTACAATGCAAATTTTAAACATGTGTACTGTAACCGGTTGATGGATTTGTTGATGATCTTTGGCCGTTGGTGATCCTCTTTTCTCCCGCTTGATAATAATTGATACCTCAATGGTACCTCCCCTCCAATGCAACGGGTACTCTCTCCAATTCAACGGGTACTCTTCATGGCCTTATGACTTTCTCAATCCATTTCAATGAATCCTTTCTCAATCCATTTCAAATGAAGTAATGGTCCATTAAAAGAGCTTACTGATAAGCTGCATGCATCCAACGAAACGAAGAATCAAATCTTCTTCGACACCAATGAAGCATGTTTTTCGCATTTTCCTCATGCGCAGAACCGCTTGAAACATAACATTCTTGTTTTGGTATGGTGAATAGCCGCACAAGGAAATTCCCACAGTCATGTCAGTAAGCAGGGAGATCACGTATTCGAGTAACGATTGGATTCCCTATTGAAATCACGTACAGTTCTATAAAGGAAGAACTGTGTATAATGAAGGAAGCTTGAGAAAGTCTTATTGCTGCCTTTATGTTCTCATTGAGAAGGTCTCATTCGTGCGTTTATGTTCTCATCGGCGTCGGATTAAGAATGTAAACGTGTTTTTAGGGTTCATAAATTGGTAGATAAAGTGGAAAAAGTAAAGTGTTTTTTTTATTTATTGTACAGTGATTTCACTATGGAAAAAGTAAACTTGTTTTACTATATAAAGACTTGACTAACCAATATGCATACCTTATCTCTTTATATTTGAATTTCTAACACATTTCTTAACCATTAAACTTACTTAAACTGTATATATATTAACTTTAAATAACAAATTGATAAAGTAGAAAAAGTAAACTTGTTTAGCTGTATAAATATTTGACTAACCAATATGGATACCTTATCTCTTTATATTTGAACTTCTGACACATCTCTTAACCATTAAACCTACTCAAACTGCATATATATTAACTTTAAAGAACACTTATATTATATATAATTTTTCATGAATTTCAGTGGTGCTAAATTAATGGTTAAACTTTAAATTAATATAGTTTATCCTTATTGGATGCTATATATATATTTATTTACTATATACATCATTATAAATTTGTGACATCTCTAAAAATAAAAAAAAATTGAAATTTAAATTTGCTGGAAATTTATTCTGTTTTTAGTAAATTTGAATTTGGATTTTTTTTTGCTATTTATGGCAATTCTGAATTTCGAATTTGATATTTGTAATTAATTATTATGACTATTGGGCAGAGATCTTATTTAACTCAACTAACTATTTGACTATGACACTTGTATAAAAACAGAATAATTATATTAATTACAGGAGGACAAATGAAACAACCATGTTAAAATCAGTTGACCATGACTCCATGAGTGGTGAATATGTTGGAAATACCTCTGGGCTAATTATTACAAGTGGCAAATCAAAGATTTGGCCATTGGAAACCCCTGAAAATTAGGGATTTAGAAAGCTGTGAAAATTCCCAAGGGACGGAAAAAGACCTGGGCAAAATTGATAAATAGCATATGTGAGGAGGCAGGACGCTACCAAGTATGCTAGGGAAAAAGATTTTGAGTTCTCTTGCTATTATGAACACTACAAATTGAGTGTGTGGCAACAGGAGTCTGTTGGAATGGAAAGACATTTGTTGAGGAGGAGATTCCAAGTGTGCCCTCATGGATTCATGGTCAAGCTAGGGGTTGAATCGGGCAAGTGTTTTGACTGCCTTGTTTTACAGTTGGGAGGAACGTGGTTGCTCCTTTTGTCTTCCTGCAAGCTGGTTCATATATGTTGCTATGTTCCTCTCTGTCTGAATAATTTTATATATGATGCAATGTATTTGTTAAATCTGAACTGAAATGCTTTCCATTTTCTCTTTAAATGCTCGTATAACTGATGTAGTGTATCCGTTAAATCTGAATTGAAATTTTGTTCCATCTCTTTGAATTATTTAGACAGAAATGTAATGCATCTATTTAATTCGGTATGGATACAATAACTTGGGCGAAATTTGTTCAAGGATAATCAGAAGTAAATTATATGGTTAAATTCTAGAATAGTCCCTTTATAAACTAGGTTATTACCACAGAGACAGTTGTAGGGTAATTACTAGTATTTCAAAACTCCAGTGTACATAATTTATCTATTGTAAATGGAATTGAACCTAAGAACTTTACATAGGATATTTATACTTCGGTAAGAAAATCATGCGCCAAGTCATGATAATGATTGGGATTTGTTTGGGTACCTAATAGTCCAAAAACAAATAAAATCCAAGTACAACAGGAATCACAATCAATATTTATTTACCTATATATATATATATATATATATACCTAAGTATTACAGTGGAAATGGATAGAATTAAGAGTATAGAAGTTGTAAGTGATTTCTGCCGACATGTCTACAAATTTTTCCTTTTAGAGCCTAATCCCAACATGGTTCACATACAACTGGAAGACAGATAGATATTCTCTCTCTCTCTCTCTCTCTCTCT
>JZKD02S1808016.1:388095-404060 GCA_000966675.3 Picea glauca
TATATATATATATATATATATATATATATATATATATATATATATATTCTAGTAATAAGTAGGAGATTACAGAAGTATAATACTCTGTAAGCATAAGGGTTCCGAGACGTTTATTCAGGACCTTTACCAATAAAATAACTTAGATTTTTTGTTTAATGGCATAAACCGTAAAGAAGAAAATGGTGTGAAAAAAAATGGAAGTCAATCGGGTTTTGTTGATTACGCACGTCGAACACAAAAGACAAAGACCACACTGTATGCCAAATCGCGGAATGTGAAAAGACTGTGGCCCAGCGTTTCGGGGTTCGGGATTTCGGGGTTTACGAACACCTGACGCGCAAACAAAATGAAATAAGGAATGTTGAATCGCGAAATGGGAAAAGACTATGGCCCAACGTTTTCGGGGTTTCGAGGTTCAAGATTTCAGAGTTTAATAGAGAAAAGGAACTCCGCGTATATGTAACAAGTAAGTCCTGAATGCCGAAATAACAACCTTGCAATTAAAAGCACAATTAAATGTGCAGAACTGATTACTTTGACAAACTCAGAATCCATTCTTCCTTTTCATTTCTTTGTATAGATTCCCTTAGATGATGATAATGATCTAAGAAATGTCAATGTATAAACAGGAATGACAATGATTGAGTACTCGTATATTTCGGTAATAAGCTATGCAAAGCAATAACATCACTAAAGTATCGATGCATGACTAGGATACACATTTAATAGGATTATATGCATATATTTGTATTTTTCTTTATATCTGTACAACAAATTAATATTCTAGAGCCCCTTTTCTTTTGTTGAGATGTGATTCAAAAGATGTGGGCCTTTGGAAATGCATAGATTCCATAGAATGCATAAGAACTCAGACTGTACAGACAACAAGTAGTGAAAAACAGTAGATAACAACATTATAGTAAAATTTATGGAACTCGTAACGACAAAAGATATGATGGTTGAATTCCTTTTTGAGGAGTCATTCAATCACAAACCCTTACTTGGCAAGAATGACGGCTCTTTTTTTTTTGCCATCCCAAAAGATTTTACATCTCTTAAACTATAACCTTGCTCTCCTCTGTCCTAAACCAACACTTACACCTTTCGCGTTTTAGGATTTCACGACTTGTGGAGACAAGGGATCTTTCCCTTTGGTTTCCCGTGTGTCGAAACGCCAAAAACCTTTTTTCACGCTAAACTGATTCGAGGTTTCATAAACTGGGATTTTGCGAGTTACGGAGACAAGGGATCTTGCCCTTTGGTTTCCCGGGTGTCGAAACGTTGAAAAACCTTTTTCACACTAAACTGATTTGGGTTTTTCATATACCGGGATTTTGCGACTTGAGAAAATGAGGGGTCTCACCCTTTGGTTTCCCGAGTGCCAAAACGCCAACCGGTAGCCACGTGTCCCTCCGATGGATGGTTGTAATCTTTTAGCCACGATCAACAGTTGTGATCTTTTTGGGATTATCAATGGTCGCGATCAATCCTGGCTTTCTCCTTTTGAGAATTTGGGAGAGTCTTCACTCCCGCTTTACCGGTGTCCAAATCTCCAATGGGCTTGGATCTTTGACATTTTCCCTCCAAATTGGACGGTCCCGATGCTTTCAAGACTTGATGAGTCCTCTTCCTTCTGTTTTTACAAGGTTTAAACCTCACGCACCTTTTCTGGATCCAAAGACTCTCGCAATTTTGGCACTTCTCTCCGAAGTGTCTCTGAACCTTTTGATCTTACGGAAGTTGTGCTTCCCCTTGAGCTTTATTTCTCTGAACCTCAAAGGTTCCTTCGACCTAAGTTTAGATGTTGCCTATATACATATGAGTATGTTGGAGTAGTTTGAGAGTTAAGGGAAGTGATAGAATTATGGACATAATTTATCCAGATAAGCTTTTTGGTTCGAAGTAAAACTAGACTGGCATAATAATGTCATTATGGATAGAAATGAGTCTTACCTTCGCTTAAATTCTAAGCTTAAACGAAATAGAATTATGTCGTAGAATTATTATTATTTTCTTTTATGGTGAATTTGAGGTTCATTAAAAAATTACTATATCTATTTAATATATACATTATTATTCCTTAAATTCATAAATTGTTAACACATCTCTTAACCATTGAACCTACTCAAACTGTATATATATTAACTTTAAATAACACTAATATTATATATAATTTTTCATGAATTTCAGTGGCTTTAAATTAATAGTTAAACTTTAAATTAATATAGTTTATACTTATACTTATTGGATGTCATATATATACCTATTTACTATATACATCATTATAAATTGCTATATCTATTTAATATATACATTATTAGTCCTTAAATTCATAAATTGTTGACTTCATATTAACTTGCCCTTTGTCTATAAATTTTTGCACAATCTCTATTGTTACAACTAGAGAATAGAACGCATTATTTTTTATATAATAAAAAATAATTATTTGTCATCATCTCATTGGACAATAAATTCTAAGTCTTACTTCCATCTTCTTTATTCCCAATGTTTTAAATGTTTAGATATCTAAAGTTTTGAGCATCGATGCTCTTTTTGAATTTTTTTTATTTTTATTGAAATGTTTACGAACCAAAAGTTTTGACCATTCACACTCTTTTTTGAGGTACTTGAATAGGCCTCACAACTTAAATGTTTACATAGCACGAGGCCCTTAAAGAGGCACGACATCCTTAAATGTTTACTTAAATAGGCCTGTCAGAGTACATTTTTCCATCAATTTTTGCATATAATCTTGCAGTGAATTTGGAAAACGTTGTTGTCCACCACCACTCGCATAGTCATCATATGTTTCATATTTCTTCTATGTTTGGAATGCAGTTTAGTCATCATTGAAGATACATATATTCTTTACGGATTCACTGGTTGTTTCTTGTTCACTAGTTTGTTGGTTCATTGGTTATTTCTTGTTGTTATTTGGTTCAACTTTGCAAGGTTGAAGTCCTGCACCTGCAGTTGGACATGTTGGTGCTTGCCCACTGGTTTCTTGCTTGTTGTTTGTTCTTCTTTTTTCTTTAACTTTGCAAGGTTGGAGTCCTGCACTCACAGTTGGAGTTGTTTTTTCACTTTACAGGGTTCAAATCCTACACCTCTATTGGACTTGCAATTCTGTCGTTCATCATTGATGAGTAAGTTTCTATACCATAGTTTCATTCGTATTCATTGTTTACTGTTTACAATTTGCAAGTAAGATTTTTTAAGTATTTATTCAACATTCTTATCCTGTAGACTTTCCATATAGGTTGGCATATCTTTTCCTCATGCTCTGAATTTTTCCACCAATTTTTTCCCCAAGCTCTGCACCATGTGCATGCCAATGTCGTCTACACAACTTTGGCTGTCATTTTTTCTAGCATTGCAAATTCCAGTCCTTTGTCGTATGTGACGAAGTGGAAATCTTTATCTGATGCCTCAATTTAATAAGGAAATTATTTACCCTTCGAAGTAACCATATATGGTGAAAGCAATTGCATCTACTTCTTCATCACAATATTCATCATCAATGTTCAAATTATCGAATTCATTCTCCCTCTTGAGGAAGCTTTCTATTTTTTTGTCGTCTTCAATAACTTGTCAGCGATTCATATTATCTAGTACTGTTGGCCTATACTCGACCTCAACCTTGTAACTTTTGTCAAGGAAAATTGGAACTTTGAAAACCATTGCTGAGGTAGATAAGGCATCATCAACCTGATTTTGTTCTCATGGAATTGTTGAAAGATTGCATTCTAGAAATTTCTCAAGGAGGTCTAGTACCAGATTCCTATAGGCCCTCAGTTTGGGATGTTTTTATTGGTATATTCCTTTGACTTGATTTATAATTATCTCAGAGTCTCCATGTAAAACAATTCTTTTGGCACCCAATTCTTTCAATACTTTTAAACCCAATATTAATGCTTCATATTTTGCCATGTTATTTGTGCACTCAAAAACAAGTTTATAAGAACACAATTCTGAATCTCCTTTGGGGTGATTGATCCAAATGCTAGCCCCTGATCCCTCTCTGTAGGCATCCCCATCAAAAATCATCTTCCATATATGATCTTCTGCTTCATCCTACCGCTTTGAATATTCCTCAATCTGCTGATCAGATCTCTCTTTGTTAGCCATGTCAATTTCTAGTTCTTTCTCTTTGCAACAAAGGTCATTGAATAAAATAAAAGATCCCAACTCATTTTCCACGAAGTAGATGTGGTGATTACTTGTCTATGACTTATTCCTGACCATGTATTTGAGCAAAACTTCTCTATGCAAACTTTTTTCCTTACCAAAGACAGGGTTGGTGGCATATGACATGTCCATATGGAGGGTTCCCTTTATTTTTGCAGCCCAAGATTTTGAAAACACCATGCCAAACTTGGGAGGGATGTCAGCAATCACTACATCCATAACCATATTCTCTGCTAGGATTTGTGCCAAAGATACCACCAAATCTTTAATAAGACCTATCCACTTCACCTTCTTGGAATCAAAAGAAAATAGGTCTTTGTAAGGCCTTGTAATATCCAAACCTAGTTGTTCAATGACCACCTTAGGCATTAGGTTATGAGATGTTCCCGAGTCCAGCATGGCATTGTTCAGAGTCATGTCATGAATTTTCAGGCTGACATAAAAAGGGGGAACATTTTCATTATTACTACTTTCTTCTACTCTTGGCACAAATAAGATGGTTGGGTGATCATCTTGTATGTTCAGGGTATCAGAGGTTTGGTGCATCTTAAGCATCTTGATTATCTGATTTTTGTACTCATTATTCTTGATTAATTCATTAAATGGTACAAAAAATTTGATCTTGGCCATCTCACTTTAAAAATTAAAGGAGGATGAGGTCTTCTCTACCTCTTTGGGGACCAACTTTTTCCTCACTTCTAATATTTTCTTCTAAGTATATTCTTTCCTATTTCCTTTCTCTACAGTACCCTTTGCAACAGAATCCTTTGTAGAAGAGTCTTTTGTAGCCGAATCCTTTGGAGCATAATATTTTTTGGGCTAAGTTGAAGAAGGTATGTTACTCTGAGATTCTTTGGTGAGGTTTCCCTTTGGAGGAATTCCCTTTGAAGGATTCCCCTTTGGGAGGTTTTCAGACACTCTTTGATTTCGAAGGTTTTATTGTCTTTGGAATTGCATGATGGAATCTTGCAATCCTGCTTGGTAATCTTGCCTTTCTACTGATAACCTCTCCTCATCTTGCAAAAATATTTCACTCGCATCCATGAACTGGTCATGTTCTTCTTTGGTCTAAAACACCTTTGTTTCTTTATCATCACAACAGTTCTTGTTGTCTTCAAATATCCATCATAATTCTCATTTACATAATTATTTTGAAAAGGAGGCCTTGTTTACTGATCTCCTTGATTTCCCTGATTCCCTTGATTTCTCTAATCTCCTTGATTTTCTTGATTCCAATGATTTCTTTGATCTCTTCATCTAATTTGTGGGATTGTTGGTCTTCTCAAATTTCTGGGTGGGGCATCAACCCTTTCTCTGGGGTTAGGAATATTATCCAAGGCCATTCTTTCCATCCTTCTCTCCATGGTTCTCATCATCATTTCAAACCTTTCTTCTGATGTTTGCAAGGTTGAAGGTTGTTCCTTATCTTGAGTTTTGTTCATGTCCCTATCAGAGTTAGCTTTAATCTTTATTGAAGCCATTAGGTTCACCTCGACTTATATGGAATCAATCATCATATGATCCAATATAGCATATCTTCGTTCTCTTAATAACATATCAAAATCACTTTCAAAAGAATCAACATATCTGAGCTGAGGATCTTTAGGGGGGTGTTTTACCTCAGTAGGAATCAAACTATAGACCTTCATGAATCTGGCTGAAAACTCCTGCACTCTTTCGTCAGGTGAATTTGTCATGTTGTTGTAATGGGTCAACAATTGAAGGGGATTTTTCTTGTCTCCCCATTTTGCAAGGAAGTTGGTTTCAAAGGCCTTGAAATCTACGATACTATCTGCTAGAATGGTTTTGAACCACTTCCTCACTTCTCTTGCAAGACTTTGTGTAAACAAACTCATTTTCACATCTTCAAAGTCCACCTCCTCCAAGTATATGAAATCATTAAACCAATCTAGATGCTTCTGGGCTAATATGTTCCCTTCATCATAATCTAGTTTGATCCTTAGGTTATAATCTTGAGGTAAATCATGTAGTTGAGAAGACAGTATGAGGGGAGAAAATCTAGCTGCCATGGTTGTTGTGAGGGGTCAGAGTGGCTATTGGTTCTGAGCAGGGATCACCATAGGCCTGAAAGATGCAACTAAAATCAAATCTTGACATCTCTTTTCGTCAAAGATGGCATCGCTTAAACAAGATTCAGACTTAGTTCTGAATAGAGCTTGCTCAAATTTCACATCAAACTCAAGGTATTCAATGCTTGTCACGTCGTCCTTGGGTAAGGACAGATATTGGTCTGGACACATGATTGATTGGAATATGGTGTAGGTGGAACCAAAAGGCGAGTTCCAAGAGGAACCTCTACAAATTTTGGACAGGAGAGAAATAGCTCTATGGAATAGAGTCACTGCCCAGGTAAAAGTGCAATGCAAGAATTTTAGTCCTGGGGAGGCCACTTGGGAATTGGAGGAAGATTTCTAGAAATCTTATTCAACCCTGTTCCGAGAAAGGAATGAACACTGAGGATAGTGTTGTATTGAAGGGGGAAAGAATGTAATATCCCCCAAAATAAATTATTATTGAAGTCTGAATGCACTTAATAATTTATTTCCATTTTTCGCAAATTCGAATTTGGAAAATTATTTCCATTTATGACAATTTTAAATTTAGAATTTGGTTAATTGTAATATAATTATTCTGAGTGATTGGGCAAAGACATGGTTTTACCAACTAACTCTTTGACGATGACACTTGTAAGAGACAAATAATTTTATATTTATTGCTGAGGGGCAAAAGGAACAGCGAGGTCGAAATCAACTGACCATGACTCCATCAGTGGGAACATGCTTGAACTACCTCAAGGCTGAATTTTACAAGTGGAAAATCAAGAATTTGACCATTGGTAGCCCCTAAAAATTAGGGATTTGTAAAGATGTGAAAATTCTAAAGGGGAAAATACCTAGGCACAAGATGCTTTTTCATATATAGAATATAGTAGTAGGCATGACATTGTCGAGTATGCTAGGAAAGAGAATATCACTTATTGTTATGAGCACTAATTCTGAGTGTGAGGCAAGGAGAGCTTGAGATTTGGAAAATCATATCACTTTCTAATATGAGCACTAATTCTGAGTGTGAGCAAGGAAAAATCGGGATCTGAAAGAAGACTACAACGAAAGAGTAATTTTGAGGTTCTCTCTCATGGATTCATGGTTAGGATAAGGGGTGAACGGAGCAAGTAGTTTTGGTTTTTCTGTTCTATGGTTGGGTGGAACTTGGTTGTTCCATTTGTTGTCCCAACAATTTGTTCAGATATGTTCTTCTACTCTTCCCTGGATGAATTTTTTGTTGATTAATAATTGGTAGAATGAATTTACTTAGTTCAAGTTAAATGTTATATTAATGAATGATTGTTAGTATACATTTACTAGTTGGGTAGAAGGAAATGAATTATTGAATAAGCCTCTATCGTTGAATTTATGCATGGAGTAGAGCCAAGAAAGACTATTGTATGTGCTAACTGTTGATAAATGTATGGAAGTTTCCTAAGTAGAACTAAGAAAACTGTTGTGCGTATTGGTGTAGACGAAAGTGTGAAAGTTCCTATTCATGTGATATAATCTATGGTCTACAATAGGAAAGTAATTAATGGATCGATCTGTCATTGATATTAAGAAATATTTAAATTGTGAAATTACGAAACAAAATTTTGAGTGAATATCAGAATTGAAATATATATTTGTATATGTGTTGTTACCTATACGGATTATCTGAGCTACATGAACATCTATTATACCGAAAGCTATTTCTCGATTTTGCAAGCATTTTCCTTTTTTGCCGACTGTGTTGATTATAAAAAAGGGTTATAGTTCTCTTCTTTTTAGTCTTAGGGGCAAATATCTCAGGATTTAGATACATAAACATGTTACCTATTACAGATTCGTTCCATTATTTAAACGAGTTTTCAAACTCAACATAACACTTGCGATCATAAATATTATTTAGGGAAATCATCTCCAGTAAGGGTTTAAGAGAAAATTGGAAGGCGTAGCCTTCGAAATGTTTGAAATATCCCAAGTTAGGGAAGAAAGTGAAGACAGAGCTCAGGAGGAATAATTTTTTTAAGTCTTGAAAAGAAACACTTAAAAAGGTGTCTAAGTCTTGAAGAGTTGAAGTGCCTAAAGGTGAAGCATAGAAAATTCAAGGTAATCAAAGGAAGATCAAGGGTTAATATCCATTCAAGAGAAGCCAAAATATTTCAAGCCATTATATCTCGGAGAAGTAACACATTGGTTAGTCGTGAGGAATTTAGCAGAATTTCACAACCAAAAGATTTGGAAGAAGTAGAATGAAATCTGCAAAACCCTGAAACGCGAAATCCCAAATTCATTGGGACCGTCCATCAAAAGGGGACACATGGCAAGATATCAACATTTAATTGACTCCAAAAGTGGAAAGGTCAAAGGGTGGAGTCATGAGCATTCACGAAACGCGAAATCACAATTTAATCGGAGTTGTTTATCGAGGAGAGATCTGGACCCTTGATTATCCAGGGAGAATTTCAGGATATCGGGGATCGGGAGCAGGAAAGTGACCGATCATCCAACTTCATGAAACATGAAGTCTCGATACATGAAGGGAATATCTTGACCATTAGATCCATCGGAGCGCAAGCTATTAGATTTCGTTTCTCCAAAGATATCGACGTTTCGGAAGTTGGGAATATGGAGGAAGTGTTAACCTAGAAATCACAAGTCGCGAAATCCCGATTTACGAAAGAAGAGTCTGGAACCTTGGATCCAGAGAGGATATCTTTCAATGGGTCGGGAGATCTAGAAGGAGGCGGAAGTTGAAGTGTTTAAACATACAAAGCTCGTAGATTTGCAGAGATGAGAGTCATCGATCTGTAAAGGGATACCTGTCACTAGATCACGAGCACCAGAGAAAATTACACTGGAGTTTTGGTTTGAGAACTGAAACAGTCGAAGCATGAACAGTCGGAGTGAACGTTAGTTGTTCATTTAGGTCAGACACGTGTCACCAAATCATGGACTCCAGAAGGATTCACTCCAGAGACTCATGGTTGTTGATATTTTAAATCGTCGAAGGTCAGAGTCCCGGAAACGATGAGGATCACCGATGTGAAGGAGGACACGTGGTGCCAGATCTAGAACTTTAGGAGATAACCAATCAGAAGGGATGAGAGATTGAGATTTCCATTCTTAGAAGTCTAGAGAGATGGAACAGATCTGATTCTTCAGATCACCCGAAGTGAATATGAACTAAAAGATCAAGAGAGGAGACATGGTGAATATCTACAGACTCCGGGAAAGGACCTGAGGTAATTCTAGGATGTCTAATTTAAGACGACACGTGGCAAGATTTCGCATATTTAAGGAGAAGGAAAAGTGTTGAAATAATGTAGCTGCAAAGAGTATTCTTATTATTATTGATATATTATTCATAGGATCAATCCCCATTGTGGATTGATCATGTGGGTTATTGTAATAGGACCAAATCCCGTTTTGCGGATTGGTCAAAAGACAATTGTAATAGGCAGAATAAGAAGTCGACCCCAACAGTTATTAAAGAGACCCTGAAATATAACAAAGCTGGGTTTTCCCACCTAGTTTGCGAAGTCGGTCCTACCAATGAAGAGACACTTCACACGTGCTAGACTTGTATAAATAAAGTAGGCTAACGCCTCACTTAGACATAACTCACTTTCTCAGTTTGAAGGACAAGTTTTGATCTGTTACCGGCAAAGGAGAGAGAGAGAGTGGAGCATATGAAGGAGAGGACTTTCTATATTAGCATAAGATATCTTTTGGCATTGTATTGGCTATCTATATTAAGGAAGTTTTGCTAGATTTTCTTCCCCTAGAGGGTTTCCCAGGATAAATGATGTGTCTCTTGTGATTGTGTATTTCTCAGTGATCTTGGATTATGCTATTGTTATCTAATGAAATGAAAACATCTATAATAATGGCTTAAACTTTAACATAGAATCAGATCCAAGTTGAAGGAAGCATCTTTCGCAAGAGAAAAATGTCACTGTTGTCATACCTGCAAATTAGGGTTTTTCAAAAATGAATCTTTTCAACCCTAAAACTATCTAGAAAGTTGCGCCCTCCCCTAATGATCAATTTGGCATCATCGGTGCACCTTTTCAGTGGTTGGATCTCCCGAAAAGTGAAACCTAGTTTCACAAAGTACTAGAAGTAGTAGAAAACCAGTACCAGAAGTACCAGAGTACGAGAGGTACCAGAAGCACCAGTCCAAAAATCCGCAGATCAGATTTGAAGGAGAAAAAGTTGTATTTTCTCAGATCCAAACACACCAGGCTACTCACCTCAGCCAAGCACATCTCCTGGTAAGTTCAGCTTTTGATTTTGTGCACTTTCATTTTTCGGTCATTTTCCTAGCTCCAAGTAAAGATGTCTGTAAGCATTAAGCTTGTTGACAAGTTAGAAAGAGTTGAAAACTTTTGTTCCTGGAAGTATAGGATTGGCCTCATTCTTGAAGAGAATGACCTAGCAAGATTCGTCAAAAATGAAATACCGAAACCTGACGATGTTGCAGAGAAGTAAAAGCATCAAAAGGACACAATAAGGGCCAAAAGAATCATTGCAGATTCAATCAAAGACCACCTGATTCCTTATGTGTCATCCAAGAAGACTCTGATATAGATGTTTGATGCCTTGAGAAGACTATATGAAGGAAATAACATAAACCGGAAGATGAATCTTAGAAGTCAACTGAAGAATACAAGGATGCAGACAGGAGAAACGATTCAGGAATACTTCTCCAGAATCTCAGAATTCAAAGAACAACTAGAAGCTATTGGAGATACCATGAACAAATACAAACTCATAATGATGTCCCTAAATGGTCTCACAAGACCTTGGGATGCTTTCATCCAAACAATATGTGCCAGAAAGGAGAAACTGAAATTCCACAGCCTATGGGAAGAATGCATCCAAGAGGAAACAAGAGTAGGGAATCGTGAAGCGTTACTAGCAAGGGATGATGATCAATCCCTAGCCACCCACACCAAAGGAGGAAGGAAGAAACCCTAATTCCAAAAGGATACTCATAAAGAGCCTCAACAATCAAATAAATTCAATCATAAAGAATCTCATTCAAGGAGATTTCAGAAGAAAGGATAGTGAAAGGAAAGAGACTACTCATCTGTACAATGATATCATTGTGACAAGATGGGACACATTGCAAAGTTTTGTCCAGCGAGAAGAGAAGAATACAAGTGAAAACAAAAGAGGCTACATGCCCATCTAGTTGAAGATGAAGATCCACCCGCAAAGATGATAAGAGAGGAGATCAAATACCATGTGTTGATCTCATCCCTCTCAGGATCTATAACACCTGGAGAGGACACTTGGCTCATTGAAGAATTTTTCTCAGAAAGTGACACTTGGAGATGACTACCAATATCCCATTAAAGGAGTGGGAGAATCAAACCATAAACTGAATTCAAAGAATTTACTAAAAATGAAGGTCATACTATATGTACGAGGCTTGAAGAAGAACCTACTCTCCATTTCAGCTTTAGAGAAGAAAGGCTTCAGAGTTGCCTTTATAGATGGAGAAGTTCTTATGTGGGATAAGGGAGAAACCTTAAATGAAGCAATCATCATTGGTAATGAAGAAAATGTCTTGTATAAATTAAAGGGTCACTCAGAGGCTGCTATGACCCATGCCATTGAAAACTCATATGAACTTTGGCATAGAAGATTATCCCACATCAACTACAAGGCGCTACCATACATATGAAAAGCAGTCACAGGTTTACCAGAACTCAAAGATGACCATAAAGGCATATGCAATGGATGTGCACAAGGGAAGAATATCAAGAACCCTTTTTCAAAGTGGGACATCAAGACAAAAGGAGTCCTAGAACTCATCCATTCATATGTGTGTGGCCCAATGCCATCATCCTCCATTAGCGGGTATGTATACTATGTATCATTCATTGATGATTACTCTCGTAAAACCTGGATATATTTCTTGAAGACTAAATATGAAGTGTTCCATAAGTTCAAGGAATACAAAGCCTTGATAGAGAACCTTTCTGAAAGAAAGATCAAGACACTGAGGTTAGATAATGGAGGAGAATATACCTCAAAAGAGTTTCTGAACTTCTGCAAAAATGTTGGAATCAAGAGGGAACTCACTACTCCCTATAATTCCTAACAAAACAGTGTAGCTGAACGAAAGAATAGAACCATACTGGAAACTGTGAAGACTATGATTCATGATCAAGATCTTCCTATGTGATTATGGGCAGAAGCAACAATGGCAGTTGTTTATGTGCATAATCGATTATCCCATAGTGCACTTGGGCTCAATAAAACGGAAGAGATGTTCACCAGAAAGAAGCCAGAGGTTAGCCATCTCAAAATATTTGGTTGTCCAGTGTTTATTCATATACCTAAAGAAAACAGAAACAAGATGGACCCTTCAGGAAAGAAGGGAATATTTGTGGGATACTGTGAGGTCTCCAAGGCCTTTAGAATCTATATACCAAGTCAACATCACATTGAGATCATCATGGATGTGACCTTTGATGAAGATGAAGCACTCAAGAAATCTAAAATATTCCATCTTGAAGAGGTATATGAAGAGGAACCTGTAATCCCCAATACTGCAATGAGCGAGGTTCCTAAAGCTGCAGAACCAGTGAGGGAAGTCATAACTTCCCCTAATGAGGAACTTCTAGAAGACCATGATATAGTAGAAGTGCAAGAACCTCCTCAAGTGACGATCCTCTATAAAAGAAAGCCAACTTGGGCTAGAGAGATTATTCAAGATGGAGAGAAGTACGATGTTCCCCAAGGAACCATGAGACAGGTGAAAAGACCAAATCCATTCTCCAGTTATATGGATTTGATGTGTGATATCCTAGAAGAGGAGCCTACCTGTTTTGAAGAAGCCATTCAGAGGAAAGAATGGGCAGATGCCATGATAGAAGAATACCAATCCATAATGAAGAATAAAGTATGGGAAATAGTTCCCAGACCAAAGAATAAAGATGTTGTATCCTCCAGATGGCTCTTCAAAATAAAACATGTTGCTGATGGAAGTATTGAGAAGTATAAAGCAAGATTTTTCGCTCGTGGTTTTTGCTAGAAGGAAGGCATTGAATATGAAGAGACATTCACTCCCATGGCTAGATACACTTCGATCAGGACCATCATAGCTCTTACAACTAAAATGAAGTGGAAGCTGCACCAAATGGACATGAAGACAGCTTTCCTAAATGGTGTCATCAAAGAGGAAGTGTATATAGAGCAACCTCAAGGATTTGAGGTTGAAGAAAAGTCTCATGTATACAGATTGAAGAAATCCTTATACGGGAAGATCCTAGAGCTTGGTATGGCCATATAGACAGTTTCTTGACGAGCTTATGCTTTACCAAGAGTAAAGCAGACTCAAATCTCTACTTCAAAATTATGAATAATGAGCCAGTAATCTTACTACTATATGTGGATGACTTATTCTTAACTGGAGAAGAAAAGCTCAGCGCTGAATGTAAAAGGAGACTTGCCTCGAAATTTGAAATGAAAGACCTTGGAATAATGCATTACTTCTTAGGTCTTGAGGTATGGTAGAGTCCTGAGAGGATCTTCCTTAACCAAGGGAAGTACACGGTAGAAATATTAAAGAGATTCAACATGCTAGAATGCAAACCTGTGAATACACCCATGGAAGTGAAGCTGAAGCGGCTGGTCGATACTTCGTCAGATTTGATTGATGCCACACTATATAGATAGATTATTGGATCGTTGATGTACCTGATGAACACCACACCAGACATTTGTTTTTTCATGAACACCTTGAGTCAGTTTCTAGTAGAACCCAGACATGTTCACCTAGTGGCTCCAAAACATGTGATGAGGTACCTTAAAGGTACAATAGGTTGTGGTCTCAACTATGATGGAGATCACGATTTCACATTGAGTGGATATACTGATGCAGATTGGGCAGGAAGTGTTTCTGATAGGAAAACCAGTTTGGGATGTTGTTTTAGTTTGGGATCAGCCATGATCTCGTGGTAGAGTAGGAAGCAATCTAGCATTGCTCTCAGCACAGCGGAAGCATAATACATTGCCACATGTTCTGCTAGCTGCGAAGCTATATGGCTTCAAAAGTTGTTGACCAACCTATTTGACTTAGATATGAGAGAAACCTTAATTCTGTGTGACAACCAGCGCTACATAAAGATGACAAATAATCATGTATTCCACAACAGGTCAAAGCACATAGATATTCGCTATCATTACATCCGCGACATGGTATAGAGAGGAGCCTTGAAGCTCCAGTACATTAGCACGGATGAACAAGTTTCTGACATGTTGACCAAGACTCTATTTCGTGTAAAGTTTGAGTACTTCCGAGATAAGATTGGCATAGTCTAAAAGGACCTTCCTCGAAAGGGGGAGTAGATGTGGTGTTCCTTGCTTCTGACCTAGCTATCAGACGTAAAGAAATATGTGATGTTCCTTGCTTCTGACCTAGCTGTCAGACGTAAAACAAGATGTGATGTTCCTTGCTTCTGACCCAACTATCAGACGTAAAGCAAGATGTGATGTGTTCCTTGCTTCTGACCCAGTTGTCAGACATAAAGCAAGATGAAATGTTCCTTTCTTTTGACCCAGTTGTCAGACGTAAAGCAAGATGAGATGTTCCTTGCTTTTGACTGAGTTGTCAGACGTAAAGCAAGATGAGATGAGTTCCTTGCTTCTAACTGATTTGTCAGACGTAAAGCAAGATGATATGATGAGACTAGCACTGAGATTCTGGCTGGATAGCTCTGACGTAAAGACAGTCTAGTATCTTGTTTTCAACCTAATGGTTGTGACATAAACTAGGATGAGTACCTTGCTTCCAGCTTGAGTGTTGTGACGTAAAGAAAGATGATGACATGAGACAAGTACTGAGCTTCCAACTTGACAGTTGTGACGTAAATCCAGTCTTGTATTATGATGAGCCAGCCTTGTGCTATGATAATGATGATGTATGAGTTTTTATACCAATACATATTGACGCAGATGATGATGGCATTCCTTTGAGAATGATGATGTTGTCGATGAAGTAAACTTTCGATGATTTATAGATATGCCAGCCAAGATGATATTGATGATGATATCCTCCCACTTAATGTTGTTGATGATGTTGTCCTTTCTCTCTCGCATGATGTTGCTGAAGAGTACCCTTCTTGTGAAGGGGGGTTGTTGAAATAATGTAACTGAAAAGAGTATTCTTATTCTTATTGATATATTATTCATAGGATCAATTCCCATTGTGTATTGATTAAGTCGGTTATTGTAGTAGGACCAAATCCCCTTTTGCAGATTGGTCAAAAGACAATTGTAATAGCCAGAATAAGAAGTCGGCCCCAACAGTTATTAAAGAGACCCAAAAATATAATAAAGGTGGGTTTACCCACTCAGTTTGAGAAGTTGGCCCTGCCAGTGAAGAGACACTTCACATGTTCCAGACTTGTATAAATAAAGGAGGCTAGCACCTCACTTAGAAATAACTCACTTACTCAATTTGAAGGACAAGTTATGATCTGTTACCGGAAAAGGAGAGAGAGAGTGGCGCATATCAATGAGAGGAATTTATGTATTAGCATAAGATATCTTTTTGGATTGTATTGGGTATCTATATTAAGGAAGTGTTGCTAGGTTTTCTTCCCCTAGATGGTTTCCCAGGATAAATGTTGTGTCTCTTGTGATTGTGTATTTCTCAGTGATCTTGGATTATGCTATTGTTATCTAATGAAATGAAAACATCTATAA
>JZKD02S1808016.1:404110-424896 GCA_000966675.3 Picea glauca
GATAAATGTTGTGTCTCTTGTGATTGTGTATTTCTCAGTGATCTTGGATTATGCTATTGTTATCTAATGAAATGAAAACATCTATAATAATGGCTTAAACATTAACAAAAATGACTTGAGATTTGATAACCCTGAAGGATGGATCCACGAAGGAGATCCTAGCCATGGATTCAAGGGGCAGGTGGCAATAGATCTCCCACTCTGGGAGATTGGCACATAGATGAGAGTGTATTTGAGAGTTGAAACTCCCAGAGGTAGGAAAGGCGGAGTCCATGATAGTCATTGATCCAAAGGAGAGTTAAGTGTCGATAGATCATGGGAATCTAGGTAGATGCATGGAAAAAGGAAACAATGGCGGAACGCAGTTTGATAATAGTTGTTGATCCGAAGAAGCACCGAGAGGCAGGAGATCGATGGACAGGGAGTATTGCGAAGCGAGAACTTGTGTGGAGGATATTCTTCCTTGAGCGGGCCACAATTTCAACCACTATTTTGGCGACGGGGTACATGTCAGCCGAAGGAGGATTGCGGGGAAAAAAGCGGGTTGGTTGAAACCACTCTTTCCTGTACCTGCAATTGTACATTACCACAAGGGAACAAACCAAGGACATATGAACGAAGGGGCTATAGTGTGCAGGGATAGAAGGTTTTAAGACTGCAATAGATGTACTGAACATTAATTTTTAAGTACGCAAACAATGTTTTAAACTCAACTTCATTTAGTCTTGTATGATATGGGTATTGTCTATGCTTAAAGATTTTTTGTAATTCGAGTGGGGTTCTTCCCCTGTAAATCTAACGTTAATACGTATACATATATAGAGAGATATACGGATAGGATCATAATGTTAGTGTGTGTTTACTAAGCATTATGATTATTTAGATATGTTCGTAATCTGAGAGGATGGGGCATAGAAAAGTTACATTTGACCCTTTAAGTATATGATTATTGTGTTGTAGGAAATAATTGAGAGATAAAATTTGTTATAATGGTAGTTAATTGTGCTAATAATTGGAAACATAAACCTTGAAAACGTTAATAGCGATGACAACTACCTACTTATAATAACAGTAGGTATTTCTAGATAAGTTGTTGGAAGAGAAAGAGATTTAATGTCCCTAAGATTTTTTATTTTTATTTTTGGTAAATTTGGGGAACAATACACTATAGCTGGAAAAAAAATGTACATGAAACAAAAATAAAATGCAGAGCACCCTTAATTTTTCGTCCAACAACAATTGTGGTTGAGAAAAACATGTGGGCATTTTAATCCTAGCGTGAACGCATAATTTAGAAAACTTCAGAGAAAACCCATTACAAAATGCTGAGGGTAAATGCAGATTGCAATGATCTTGAAGGGAAAAAAAAAGGTTTAAATTATAAACACATGCCTCTTTATTATCAGATCAATGGAACAATTAAATTCACACACATCTAGCTCTATAAATTCCTTACAAATTCCATCAACATATAAATCCATATACAACTTTGTTAACTAATTTACAATGCAAATTTTAAACATGTGTACTGTAACTGGCTGATGGACTTGTTGATGATCTTTGGGTGTTGGCGGTCCTCTTTTTTCTCGCTTGATAATCATTGACACCTCACTGGTACCTCGCATCCAATGCTAGGGGTACTCGTCTTCCCCCTGAACCGTCTGAACCGTAAAGGGTCAACGCACACAAAAGTAGAGAAAAAGATAAGTCCCATTTTGCCTCGCAAGATCGAGTCACCATGTCAATGTTTGAGCCATTATTATACAGTTCTGGTACGTGTGGAAGTGTCTCTTCACTGGAAGGGCCAACTTCTTCTTCTAGGTGGTTATAACCACCTTTAATATATTATGGGGCCTCTTTAATATATTATGGGGCCGACTTCTTATTTATCCTATTACATGTTAAAGTTTAAGATATTCTTAGGTTACCTTTCTATTTACTAGATAACAATAGCATAGACACGATCACTAAGAGAAACACAATCATAAGAGTGCACAAGCATTTATCCTCGGAAACCCTCAAGGGGAAGAAAACCCAGCAAAACTTTCTTAGTATAGATAGCCAATACAATGCCAAGATAATGAACCAAACAACACATAAATTCCTCTCCCAAGGATGCGCTTCTCTCTCTCTTCCTTCTTCTGACAAATGGTAAGTGCAACTTCCTTCAATACTTGCACACTAAATGAGTGAGTTGAGTGTGTGTCTAAATGAGGAGCTGGCCTCTCTTATTTATAAAATTATGGCACGTGTGGAAGTATCTCTTCACTAGAAGGGTCGACTTCTTCTTCTGGGTGGTTAAAACCACCCTTAATATATTATGGGGCCTCTTTAATATATTATGGCGCGGACTTCTTATTTAGCTGAAGTTTTGTTGGGTTTTCTTCCCCTTGAGGGTTTCCCAACATAAATGCTTGTGTACTCTTGTGATTGTGTTTCTCTTAGTGATCTTGTATATGCTATTGTTATCCAACAAAACTCAGACTATCTCTGAAAATCTAATCTCATTCCGACCTATTTTTATGCCTAAAAAACTAATTTGTTTGCTCCGAGTTAACCTACTGCATAATGAAGAACACTTATTAGCGACCTACTCCATAATAAAGAACACTCGTTGGCGACCTCGAGATTCAAAATGGTGTCCGTACTCTCCATTACATTGGTCATTTGATCCTCCCCAACACCCCATATTCAGATTATTAAACCTAAAAGTAAGGAATTACACATGAATATATACTTTTAAATATCAAACAATTTTAAAATGGACTTATTCGAAAAAGACGAGACCTAATAGTTTACTAAGAAAGTTTAGTCATAAAAAGACGAGAGAAGTAATAGCATTCACTAATTTTCTACAAAAGATTAAATGGTTTAATGCTTAAATGTTCTAATTTTTTTGTATTTTTGTGTGATGTAAATTTGGACAAAATTTCAATTTTTTGTTGTTTAAATTGTATTTTTGAATGCATAAATAAATTAAGTGTGTTGAAAAACTATTGGGCACTTCCATTATACAAACTTAGCCACTCAAATGTGCAGATCCAACCATTCCTCATTTGATTTTGGGCAATATCAAACAGGAAAATTCACCAGAAAAAAACAAAAAGATGAAACGTTTAGACTGGACTCTTTATCTTGATAACTTTCTTCTTTAAACGTTTTGTTGTTTTTGATTTATTTTTATCAACAACACATGATATATAATGTATCTGGTGAAATCTCAATTTTCTATTTTTTAAATTGCATTTTTTAATGCATAAATAAATTAAACCTTCTGAAAATACTTGAAGCAATAAAACTATACTGAATAACCTACTCAAACCTACTTTTCTAAATTTCTTATTAAATTTCTCATAAAATTTATCCAAACATATGCCCAAAAAAACCAGAAATAAAACATTTGGCCTATCACTTATTTTGATATGTTAAGTAATGTTAAAGTTAAAAATAATCCTTTCTCGATCCATTTCAACGAAGTAATGGCCCATTAAAAGAGCTTACTAATAAGCTGCATGCATCCAACGAAACGAAGAATCAAATCTTCTTCGACACAGATGAAGTATGATTTTCGCATTTTCCTCATGTGCAAAACCGCTTGAAACATAACATTCTTGTTTTGGTATGGTGGATAGCCGCTCAAGGAAATTTCCACAGTCATGCCAGTAAGCAAGGAGATCACGTATTCGAGTAACGATTGGATTCCCTATTGAAATCACGTACAGTTCTATAAAGGAAGTACTGTGTAGTATAATGAAGGAAGCTTGAGAAAGTCTTATTGCTGCCTTTATGTTTTCATTGAGAAAGTCTCATTCGTGCGTTTATGTTCTCATCGGCGTCGGATTAAGAAAGTAAACGTGTTTTTAGGGTTCATAAATTGGTAGATAAAGTGGGAAAAGTAGAGCGTTTTTTTTTGTTTTTTTTTTAATTGTACAGCTATTTTACTATGGAAAAAGTAAACTTGTTTTACTGTATAAAGATTTGACTAACTAATATGTATATCTTATCTTTTTATATTTGAACTTCTAATACATCTTTTAACCATTAAACCTACTCAAACTGTACATACATTAACTTTAAATAACACTAATATTATATATAATTTTTCATGAATTTCAGTGATGTTAAATTAATGTTTAAACTTTAAATTAATATAGTTTATCTTTATTGGATGCTATATATATACCTATTTACTATACCTATTTACTATATACATCATTATAAATTACTATATCTATTTAATATATACATTATTAGTCCTTAAATTCATAAATTGTTAACACATCTCTTAACCATTAAACCTATTCAAACTGTATATATATTAACTTTAAATAACACTAATATTATATATATATTTTCATGAATTTCAGTGGCTTTAAATTAATAGTTAAACTTTAAATTAATATAGTCTATACTTATACTTATTGGATGTCATATATATACCTATTTACTATATACATCATTATAAATTACTATATCTATTTAATATATACATTAATAGTCCTTAAATTCATAAATTGTTGACTTCATATTAACTTGCCATTTAACTATAAATGTTTGCACAATCTCTATTGTTAGAATTAGAGAATAGAAAGCATTATTTTTTATATAATAAAAAATAATTATTTGTCATCATCTCATTGGACAATAAATTCTAAGTCTTATTGCCAATTTCTTTATTCCCAATGTTTTAAATGTTTAGATATCCAAAGTTTTGAGCATCCATGCTCTTTTTGAATTTTTTTTATTTTTATTGACATGTTTACATACCAAAAGTTTTGACCATTCACACTCTTTCTCGAGGTACTTGAATAGGCCTCACATCTTAAATGTTTACATAACGCGAGGCCCGACAACCTTAAATATTTACTTAAATAGGCGTGTCAGAGTACATTTTTCCTTCAATTTTTGCATACAAACTTGCAGTGAATTTGGACAATGTTGTTGTCCACCACCACTCGCATAGTCATCATATGTTTCATATTTCTTCTATGTTTGGAATGCAATTTAGTCATCATTGAAGATACATGTATTCTTTATTGGTTCACTGGTTGTTGCTTGTTTACTGGTTCATTGGTTGTTGTTTGTTGTTATTTGGTTGAACTTTGCAAGGTTGAAGTCCTGCACTTGCAGTTGGACATGTTGGTGCTTTCTCACTGGTTTGGTTCTTGTTGTTTGGTATTTTTTTTCTTCAACTTCGCAAGGCTGGAGTCCTGCACTCACGGTTGGAGTTGTTTTTTCACTTTACAAGGTTCAAATCCTGCACCCTCTATTGGACCTGCAGTTATGTCATTCATCATTGATGAGTAAGTTTCAATACCATAGTTTCATTCGTATTAATTGTTTATTGTTTATAATTTACAAGTAAGATTGTTTAAGTATTTATTCATCATTCTTATCCTGTAGACTTTCCATAGAGGTTGGCATATCTTTTCCTCGTGCTCTGAAATTTTCCTCCAATTTTTTCCCCAAACTTTGCACCATGTGCATGCTAATGTTGTCTGCACAACTTTGGCTGTGATTTCTTCTAGCATTGCAAATCTCAGTCCTTTGTCGTATGTGGCGAAGTGGAAATATTTATCTGATGCCTCAATTTAATAAGGAAATTATTTAGCCTTCGAAGTCACCATTTATGGTGAAAGAAGTTGCATCTACTTCTTCATCACAGTATTCATCATAAGTGTTCAAATTCTCGAATTCATTCTTCGTCATGAGGAAGATTTCTATTTATTTGTCGTCTTCAAAAACTTGCTAGTGCTTCATATTATCAGGTACTACTGGCCTATACTTTACCTCAACCTTCTAACTTCTATCAAGGAAAATTGGAACTTTGAAAACCATTGCTAAGGTAGTCGAGGCATCATCAACCTGATTCTGTTCTCTTGGAATTGCTGAAAGATTGCATTCTAGAAATTTCTCAAGGAGGTCTAGTACCAGATTCCTATAGGCCCCCAGTTTGGGATGTTTTTATTGGTATATGCCTTCAAATAGATTTATAATTAGCTCAGAGTCTCTATGTAAAATAATTCTTTTGGCACCCAATTCTTTCAAAACTTTTAAACCCAATATTAATGCTTCATATTTTTCCAAGTTATTTGTGCACTCAAAAACAAGTTTAGAAGAACACAATTATAAATCTCCTTTGGGGTGATTGATCCAAATGCCAACCCCTGATCCCTCTCTGCAGGAAGCCCCACAAAAAATCATCTTCCATATCTGATCTTCTGCTTCATCATGCCGCTCTGAATATACCTCAATCTGCTGATTAGATCTCTCTTTTTTAGCCATGTCAATTTCTAGTTTTTTCTCTTTGCAACAGAGGTCATTGAAGAAAACAAAAGATCCCAACTCATTTTCCACGAAGTAGATGGGGTGATTACTTTGCTATGACTTATTGCTGACCATGTATTTTAGCAAAACCTTTCTATACAACCTTTTGTCCTTACCAAAGACAGGGATGGTGGTGTATGACATGTCCATATGGAGGGTTCCATTTACTTTTGCAGCCCAAGACCTTGACAACAACATGCCAAACTTGTGAGGGATGTCAGCAATCACTACATCCATAACCATATTCTTTGTTGGGATTTGTGCCAAAGAAACCACCAAATCTTTAATAAGACCTAGGCACTTCACCTTCTTGGAATCAAAAGAAAACAGGTCTTTGTAAGACCTTGTAATATCTAAACCTAGTTTTTCCATGACCACCTTGGGAATTAGGTTATGAGATGCTCCCGAGTCCAACATGGCATTGTGCAGAGTCATGTCATGAATTTCCAGGCTGACATAAAAATGGGGAACTACTTCATTATCACTACTTTCTTCTACTCTTGGCACCAATAAGATGGTTGGGTGATCATATTGTATGTTCAGGGTATCAGAGGTTTGTTCCATCTTAAGCATCTTGATTATCTGATTTTTGTACTCGTTATTCTTGATTAATTCATTAAATGGTACAAAAAAATTGATCTTGGCCATCTCACTTTCAAAATTAAAGGAGGATGAGGTCTTCTCTACCTCTTTGGTGACCAATTCTTTCCTCAGTTATAAATTTTCTTCTGAGGATCTTCTTTCTTCTTTCCTTTCTCTACAGTACCCTTAGTAGCAGAGTCTTTTGCAGCCGAATCCTTTGTAGCATAATCTTTTTTGGGCTGAGTTGAAGAAGGTATGTTACTCTGAGCTTCTTTGGTGAGGTTTCCCCTTGGAGGATTTCCCTTTGAAGGATTCCCCTTTTCGAGGTTTTCAGACACTCTCTGATTTCGAAGGTTGTATTGTCTTTGGAATTTCATGATGGAATCTTGCAATCCTGCTTGGTAATCTTCCCTTTCTACTGATAACCTCTCCTCATCTTGAAAAAGTATTTCACTCGCATCCACGAATTGGTCATGTTCTTCTTTGGTCAAAAACACCTTTGTTTCTTTATCATCACAACAGTTCATGTTATCTTCAAAATATCCATCATAATTCTCATTTACATAGTTATTTTGAAAAGGAGGTCTTGTTTACTGATCTCCTTGATTTCCCTGCTTCCCTTGATTTCTTTGATCTCCTTGATTTGGCTGATTCCAATGATTTCTTTGATCTCTTCATATAATTTGTGGGATTGTTGGTCTCCTCAAATTTCTATGTGGGGAATCAACACATTCTCTGGGGTTAGGACTATTATCCAGGGCCATTATTTCCATCATTCTCTCCATGGTTCTCATCATCGTTTCAAACCTTTCTTCTAATGTTTGTGAGGTTGAAGGTTGTGCCTTATCCTGAGTTTTGTTCATGTCCCTGTCAGAGTTAGCTTTAATCTTTCTTGAAGCCATTAGGTTCACTTCAACTTATATGGAATCAGTCATCATATGATCCAATATAGAAGATCTTCGTTCTCTTAATAACAGATCAAAATCACTTTCAGAAGAATCAACATATCTGAGTTGAGCATCTTTAGGGGGGTGTTTTCCCTTAGCAAGAATCAAATGATATACATTCATGAATATGGTTGAAAAATCTTGCACTGTTTCGTTAGGTGATCTCTTCATGTTGTTGTACTGGATCAACAATTGAAGGGGATTTTTCTTGTCTCCCCATTTTGCAAGGAAGATGGTTTCAAAGGCCTCGAAATCTACGATACTAACTGCTAAAAGGGTTCCGAACCACTTCCTCACTTATCCTGCAAGAATTTGTGTAAAAAACCTCATTTTCACGAGATTATTTTTCATATATAGCATATGGGAGGAGGCAGGACACTGCCGAGTATGCTATGAAAGAGAATATCACTTGTTGTTATGATCACTAATTCTGAGTGTGAGGCAAGGAGAGCTTGAGATTTGGAAAAGCATGTCACTTGTTGTTATGAGCACTAATTCTGAGTGTGAGGCAAGGAAAAAATCGGGATCACAAAGAAGACTAAAACGAAAGAGTAATTTCAAGGTTCTCTCTCATGGATTCATGGTTAGGATAGGGGGTCAACGAAACAAGTTGTTTTTGTTGTTTTTTTCTATGGTTGGGTGGAACTTGGTTGTTCCATTTGTTGTGCCACCAATTTGTTCAGATATGTTCTTCTACTCTTCCCTAGATGAATTTTTTGTTGATTAATAATTGGTAGAATGAATTTACTTAGTTCAGGTTAAATGTTATATTAATGAATGATTGTTAGTATACAACTACTAGTTGGGTAGAAGGAAACGAATTGTTGAATAAGCCTCTATTATTGAATTTATGCATGGAGTAGAGCCAAGAAAGACTGTTTTATGTGCTAACTATTGATAAATGTATGGAAGTTTCCTTAGTAGAACTAAAAAAACTATTCTGTGTATTGTTGTAGACGAAAGTGTGAAAGTTCCTATTCCTGTGATATAATCTATGGTCTACAATAGGAAAGTAATTAACGGATCGATATGTGACTGATATTAAGAAATATTTAAATTGTGAAATTACCAAATGAAATTTTGAGTGAATATCAGAATTGGAATATATATATGTATATGTGTTGTTACCTATACGGATTATCTGAGCTACATGAACATCTATTATACGAAAAGCTATTTCTCAATTTTGCAAGTATTTTCCTTTTTGGCCGACTGTGTTGATTATAAAAAAGGGTTATAGTTCTCTTCATTTTAATCTCAAGAGAAAATGTATCGGGATTTAGATACATAAACCTGTTACCTATTACAGAGTCTGTTCATTATTTAAACGAGTCTTCAAACTCTACATAACACTTGCGATCATAAATATTATTTAGGGAAATCATCTACAGTAGGGGTTTTAGAGAAAATTGGAAGGCGTAGCCTTCAAAACATTTGAAATATCCGAAGTTAGGGAAGAAAGTGAAGACAGAGCTCAGGAGGAATAATGTTTTTAAGTCTCAAGAGGAAAGACTTAGAAAGGTGTCTAAGTCTTGAAGAGTTGAAGTGCCTAAAGGTTAAGTGTAGAAAATTTGAGGTAATCAAAGGAAGATCAAGGGTTAAGATCCAGTGAGGAGAAGTCCAAATATTTCAAGCCGTTAAATCTCGAAGAAGTAACACATTGGTTAGTCATGAGGAATTTAGTGGAATCTCACAACTAGAAGATTTGGAAGAAGTAGAGTGAAATCTGTGAAACCCCGAAATGGAAAATCCCAAAATCATTGCGACCATCCATCGAAAGGAGACACATGGCAATATATCAACATTTAACTAACTCACAAAGTGGAAAGGTCAAAGGGTGGAATCGTGAGGATTCACTAAATGCGAAATCATGATTTAATCTGAGTCGTTGATTGAGGAGAGAAAGAATTTGAAGTAATTCTGGTACGTCTGATTTAAGAGGACATGTTGCAGGATTTCACATATTTAAGGAGAAGGAAAAGGACTTGAGATTTGATATCCCCAAAGGCCGGATCCATGGAAGAGATCCTAGCCGTGGATTCAAGGAGACAGGTGGCAATAGATCTCCCACTACGGGAGATTGGCACACAGAGGAGAGTGTAGTTGAGAGTTGAAACTCCTTGAGGCCGGAAAGGCATAGTCAACAATAGTCGTTGATCCAAAGGAGAGTTAAGTGTCAACAGATCATGGGAATCCGGGTAGATGCATGGAAAAAAGGAAAGAATGGCAGAACAGAGTTTGATAATAGTCATTGATTGAAAGGAACACCGAGAGGTAAAAGATCGACGGATAGGGAGGATTGCGAAGCCAGAACTTGTCTCGAGGATGTTCTTCCTTGAGCGGGCCGCAATTTCAACCATTATTTTGGCGACGGTGTACATGTCAACTGGAGGAGGATTGTGGGGTGAAAAGAGGGTTCATTGAAACTCGTGCCCATGCCCGCAATTATGCATTAGCACAAGGGCACAACCGAAGGACATATGAATGAAGGGACGATAGTGTGCATGCACAGAAGGTTATAAGACTGCGATAGATGTACTGAACCTTAATTTTTAAGTATGCAATCTATGTTTTAAACTCAACTTTGTTTAGTCCTGTATGATATGGGTATTGTCTATGCTTAAGGAATTTTTGTAATTCGAGTGGAATTCTTCCCCTGTAAATCTAACGTTAATACGTATACATATATATAGAGAGATATGGATAGGATCATAATGTTAGTGTGGGTTTACTAACCACTATGCTTATTTAGATATGTTCGTAATTTGAGAGGATCGGTTATAGCGAAGTTACATTTGGCCCCTTAAGTATATGATTATTGTGCAGTAGGAAATAACTGAGAGATAAAATTTGTTATAATGGTAGTTAATTGCGTCAATAACTGGAAAAATAAACCTTGAAAAAGTTAATAGTGATGACAACTACCTACTTATAATGATAGTAGGTATTTCTAGATAAGTTGTTGGAAGAGAAAGAGATTTAATGTCCCTAAGATTTATTTTTTTTTTTTGGTAAATTTGGGGAATAGTACACTATAGCTAGAAACAAATGTACAGGAAACAAAAATAAAATGAAGAGCACCCTTAATTTTTCGTCCAACAACAATTTTGGTTGCGAAAAACGTGTGGGAATTTTAATCCTAGTGTGAATGCATAAGTTAGAAAACTTCAGAGAAAACTCATTACAAAATGCTGAGGGTAAAAGAAGATCGCAATGATCTTGAGGGAAAAAAAAAGGGTTTAAATAAAAAACACAGGCCTCTTTATTACCAGATCAATGGAATAATTAAATTCACACACATCTAGTTCAAGAAATTCCTTACAAATTCCATCAACATATAAATCCATATACAACTTTTTTAATTAATTTACAATGAAAATTTTAAACATGTGTACTGTAACCGGCTGATGGACTTGTTGATGATCTTTGGCTGTTGACGAGCCTCTTTTCTCCCGCTTTATAATCATTGAGAGCTCACAGGTACCTCCCATCAAATGTTATGGGTACTCCTCTTCCCCGTGATCCGCCTGAGCCGTAAAGGGTCCACGCACACAAAAATAGAGAAAAAGATAACTCTCATCTTGACTCGCAAGATCGAGTTACCATGTTAATGTTAATCCATTATTATACAATTCTGGCATGTGTGGAAGTGTCTCTTCATTGGCAGGGTCGACTTCTTCTTTTGGGTGGCTATAACCACCTTTAATATATTATGGGGCCTCTGTAATATATTATGGGGTCGACTTCTTATTTATCCTATTACATGTTAAAGTTTAATCTATTATTAGGTTACCTTTCTATTTACTAGATAACAATAGCATAGACAATATCACTGAGAGAAACACAATAACAAGAGTACACGATCATTCATCTTCCCCCTGAACCGCCTGAGCCGTAAAGGGTCCACGCACACAAAAATAGAGAAAAAGATAACTCCCATCTTGCCTCGCAAGATCGAGTTACCATGTTAATGTTTAAGCCATTATTATACAGTTCTGGTACGTGTGGAAGTGTCTCTTCACTGGCAGGGCCAACTTCTTCTTCTCGGTGGTTATAACCACCTTTAATATATTATGGGGTCGAATTCTTATTTAGCTTATTACATGTTAAAGTTTAAGCTATTATTAAGTTACCTTTCTATTTCCTAGATAACAATAGCATAGACATGATCACTGAGAGAAACACAATCACAAGAGTACACATGCATTTATCCTGGGAAACCCTCAAGGGGAAGAAAACCCATAAAAACTTCCTTAATATAGATAGCCAATACAATGCCAAGATAATGAACCAAACAAAACAAAAATTCCTCTCCCAAGGATGTGCTTCTCTCTCTCTTCCTTCTTTTGGCAACTGGTAAGTGCAGCTTCCTTCAATACTTGTGCACTAAATGAGTGAGCTGAGTGTGTGTCTAAATGAGGGATTGGCCTCTCTTATTTATAAAATTCTAGCACGTGTGGAAGTATCTCTTCACTGGAAGGGACGACTTCTTCTTCTAGGTGGTTATAACCACCTTTAATATATTATGGGGCCTCTTTAATATATTATGGGGCCGACTTCTTATTTAGCTGAAGTTTTACTGGGTTTTCTTCCCCTTGAGGGTTTCCCAGGATAAATGCTTGTGTACTCTTGTGATTGTGTTTTTCTCAGTGATCCTGTCTATGCTATTGTTATCCAACAAAACGCAAAATATCTCTGAAAATCTAATATAATTCCGACCTATTTTTATGCCTGAAAAACTAATTTGTTTGCTCCGAATTAACCTATTGCATAATGAAGAACACTTGTTGACGACCTACTCCATAATAAAGAACACTGGTTGGCGACCTCGAGATTCAAAATGGTGTTCGTACTCTCCATTACATTGGTCATTTGATCCTCCCCGACACACCATATTCACATTATTAAACCTAAAAGCAAGGAATTACACTTCTGTTTTTTAAATTTAAAATTAAAATGAATATATACTTTTAAATATCAAACAATTTTAAAATGGACGCTATTCGAAAAAGACGAGACCTAATAGTTTACTAAGAAAGTTTAGTCATAAAAAGACGAGAGAAGTAATAGCATTCACTCTACAATAGATACTACAATAGATAGACGAAAAGACTAATCTTCAACAAAAGATTATAAGGGTTTAATACCTAAATGTTATATTTTTTTGGTATTTTTGTGTGATGTAAATTTTGACAAAATTTCAATTTTTTGTTATTTAAATTGCATTTTTGAATGCATAAATAAATTAAGTGTGTTGAAAAACGATTGGACACTTCCATTATACAAACTTAGTCACTCAAATCTGCAGATCCAACCATTCCTAGTTTGATTTTGGGCAATATCAAACAGGGAAATTCACTAGAAAAAAACAAAAAGATAAAACATTTAGACTGCACTCTTTATCTTGATAACATTCTTCTTTAAAAGTTTTACTGTTTTTTATTTATTTTTATCAACAACACCTGATATATAATGTATCTGGTGAAATCTCAATTTTCTATTTTTAAAATTACATTTTTTAATGCATAAATAAATTAAACTTTCTGAAAATACTTGAAACAATAAAATTATATTGAGTAAACTACTCAAACCTACTCTTTTAAATTTCTGATTAGATTTCTCATAAAATTGATCCAAAATATGAGAGAAAAAGGTTAAAAAAAAAAAAAAAAAAACCATCAAAAAAAATAAAACATTTGGCCTATCAATTATTTTGATATGTTAGGTAATGTTAAAGTTAAAAACAATCCTTTCTCAATCCATTTCAGTGAAGTAATGGCCCATTAAAAGAGCTTACTGATAAGCTGCATGCATCCAACGAAACGAAGAATCAAATCTTCTTCGACACAGATGAAGCATGTTTTTCGCATTTTCCTTATGCGCAGAACCTCTTGAAACATAACATTCTTGTTTTGGTATGGTGAATAGCCGCACAAGGAAATTCCCACAGTCATGTCAGTAAGCAAGGAGATCACGTATTCGAGTAACGATTGGATTCCCTATTGAAATCACGTACAGTTCTATAAAGGAAGTACTGTGTATAATGAAGGAAGCTTGAGAAAGTCTTATAGCTGCCTTTATGATCTCATTGAGAAAGTCTCATTCGTGCCTTTATGTTCTCATCGGTGTCTTTATCTAATGGATAAAGAAAGAAAATAAACTGTTTTTGGTGTTCATAAATTGATAGATAAAGTGGAAAAAGTAAAGTGTTTTATTGTACAGGGATTTGACTATTAAAGGTTATTGAAAATACATAAATGGATAAAGTGGAAAAAGTAAACTTGTTTTACTTTATAAGGATTTGACTAACAGATATGTATATCTTATTCTTTTATATTTGAACTTCTAATACATGTTCCTAACCATTAAACCTACTCAATTTGTATATATATTAATTTTAAATAACACATATTATATATAATTTTTCATGAATTTCTCTAGTGTTAAATTAATGGTTAAACTTTAAATTAACATAGTTTATCTTTATTGATGCCACATATATACCTATTTACTATATATATCATTATAAATTAGTATATCTATTTAATATATACATTATTAGTAGCTGGGAGAGGGAGTATAACTCTCGATAAATTGTTGACTTCATATTAACTTTCCCTTTGACTATAAATTTTTGCACAGTTTCTATTGTTAGAACTAGAGAATAGAAAGTATTATTTTCTATATAATAAAAAACAATTATTTGTCATCATCTCACTGGACAATAAATTAGAAGTTTTATTGCGAGCTTCCCTATTCTCAATGTTTTAAATGTTTAGATATCCAAAGTTTTGAGCATCTATGCTCTTTTTGAATCTTTTATTTTTATTGAAATGTTTACATACCGAAAGTTTTGACCATTCACACTCTTTTTTGAGGTACTTTAATAGGCCTCACAGCTTAAATGTTTACATAGCGTGAAGCCCTTAAAGAGGCCCGACAATCTTAAATGTTTACATAGTGTGAAGCCCTTAAAGAGGCCCGAGAGCCTTAAATGTTTACTTAAATAGGCTTATCAGAGTACATTTTCTCTCCAATTTTTGCATACAATCTTGCAGTGAATTTGGACAACATTGTTGTCCACCACCACTCACATAGTCATCATATGTTTCATATTTCTTCTATGTTTGGTATGTAATTTAGTCATCATTGAAGATACATATATTCTTTACTGGTTCATTGGTTGTTGCTTGTTCAGTGGTTCATTGGTTCATTGGTTGTTGTTTGTTGTTATTTGGTTCAACTTTGCAAGGTTGAAGTCCTGCACCTGCAGTTAGACATGTTGGTGCTTGCTCACTAGTTTGTTGCTTGTTGTTTGCTTTTTATTTTCTTCAACTTTGCAAGGTTGGAGTCCTGCACCCACAGTTGGAATTGTTTTTTCACTTTACATGGTTCAAATCTTGCACCCTCTATTGGACCTGCAGTTATGTCATTCATCATTGATGAGTAAGTTTCAATACCATAGTTTCACTCGTATCCGTTGTTTATTGTTTACAATTTGCAAGTAAGATTGTTTAAGTATTTATTCATTATTCTTTTCCTGCAGACTTTCCATAGAGGTTGGCATATATTTTCCTCGTGCTCTTAAATTTTCCTCCAATTTTTTTCCCAAACTCTGCACCATGTGCATGCTAGTGTCATCTGCACAACTTTGGTTGTCATTTTTTCGAGCATTGCAAATCCCAGTCCTTTGTCGTATGTGACGAAGTCGAAATATTTATCCAATGCCTCAATTGAATAAGGAAATCATTTATCCTTTGAAGTAACCATCTATGGTGAAAGAAGTTGCATCTACTTCTTCATCACAGTATTCATCATCAATGTTCAAATTCTTGAATTCATTCTCCATCTTGAGGAAGCTTTCTATTTGTTTGTTGCCTTCAAAAACCTGCCAGTGATTCAAATTATCTGGTACTTCTAGCCTGTACTTGACCTCAACCTTGTAACTTTTGTAAAGGAAAATTGGAACTTTGAAAACCGTTGTTGAGATAGCCAAGGAATCATCAACCTGATTTTGTTCTCTTGGAATTGTTGAAAGATTGCATTCTAGAAATTTCTCAAGGAGGTCTAGTATGAGATTCCTATAGGCCCTTAGTTTGGGATGTTTTTCTTGGTATATGTCTTTGATTTGATTTATAATTAGCTCAGAGTCTCCATGTACAACAATTATTTTGGCACCCAATTCTTTCAAAACTTTTAAACCCAATTGTTATCACTGAAATTTCGTCCGCAAATGGTTACAAGAATTCAGCATCGCTAAACAGTTATGAGGCCACCCAAGGACCTAAATTACCATAAAAGAATTTTCAAATAGTAAAAAACTATACAACCAGTGACAAAATTAAAGTGTGCTACAACTACGCAGGGCGTGCATGCACATGCACAAAATAGAAATGCAGGAAAAGCGTACATGTGCCCGATGCGCAACTGTGGTTGCAAAAATTCACGCACATGTGAGAACGACACATTTATGAGAGTGGTCAGCCTCCTACCCACTTCTGGTTCAGCTTCCAAGTTGATTTGACACTCAAATCTGGACTGGATCCAACTGGGTGGTTGGTCAAAGACCTAGAAATTCCCTAATTAGCCTCTTTACACACTACAAGCTGGTTTCACAATACCTCGAAGAGATGCTATAAAAAGGCCATGGATGCACTTTATTTTTCAAGGAATTCAATAGCAAATTTATGCTTCCACTATTCTCTTGAGGAATCCTCTATTCCCATCAAGAGTATACTAGCATCATTGCATTGGGCAATCCATCTCACCCCTTGAGTGGATTAGCAAAGAATTATTTCATCGTTTTCATTCAAAGTTGTAAGAAGATCTTATTTATGGGGGTCCAAGAGCCCTCCCTTGGAGGAAGAAGGGACTCATATTCCTCTTTCTTCTTGGTATTTTCTTTCACTAATATCAACCTTACCATTGGTGACATGGGTCTTATTGTTTCTTTTGTCCTTATGTCCCTTTGTTCATTAGTTTAGTTGTTATTTTATTTCTTAGTTTAATTCTTACTTGTTCTTTTATATTTCTTTCTTTAACCCTTTTCCTTACAGATGCCCTACTTAGCAAACCCAACTAAGCTTGCAAGCACCTCTGTTTTTCTCACTAAGGTGACAAAAGAGGTGCAACATATTAGCGACTCCACTGGGGAAAGGTATCAATTTCCTACCTGATTTGGGTTTTTATAGATCTTCTTTTGATTTATTTAACTTGTAGGTGCATTAACCAGCCCAAGCCAACCTGCAAAACATCCAATTCCAAGTTGAATTGAGAGAATTCCATCCGAAATTTTCTTTCACGGCCGTGTGTCAGTTGTACGCGGGTTTTTTGGCCCACAGACGCGCATCGTGCGCACATGCACCTAAGACACAGTTCTTTTTTGTGCACCTGCACCCATATGCTCATTTCGGTTTGTGCACAAGCACTCAATGCACCTCTGTCTACACTGAGACCCGCGCACCTATGCAAAAAACATACACATTGTAAGGTTTTTTCTGATTTGGGGAAGGCCCTTAGCCTTCTTAAAAGTGATTTCATGCAAGTTTTAAGCTCCACCACACTTAGTTCCCTCTTCATATAAAGGGATTAGTCAAAACACATAGGCACTTAGGGGGTTTTAAATCATTATTTCCTCTTTTGCTTTCATTTTCTCCACATGGATGGCTTGCTTTGACTAAAAGTATAAGTTGGAAATCATTTGTAATCACATAAGACTTGCATTGAGACTAGAAGTTGGATAACAATCGCTTAGTCTTTTCTTCTCTTGCACTTCCAAGCGACCTTGAGAATCAAAAAAATATTGTGGGACAATTTCATGTCCCTTAAGAAGATTAAAACCTTTAGGAGAGGACAACAACCCCTCTTAGGGTTCCTCTTAGTTTATTTTTTCAAGCACATCTTAAGATTTTAATGGGCCCATACATGCCCACATGCTACAAAGATAGGATAGTGTTGAAATTTACTTTCTTAGATTAAATCACTAGGGAAGTTTAGAGGTTTTGTAACGGGCCCATACATGCCCACATGATCACAATCTAGGATAGTTTCAAAGATTTTCTTAGATTAAATCACAATAGGGATTTAAAGGAATAGTAAAAGACCCACATGGCCACATGCTAGCTTCCTAGGAACTTTTGAATTATGCAAGGCTGTACCAAAGGCATTTAGTTAATTAGGTAATCAACACTTGTAAGGAGCAAGCGAAGTCCACGTGCGGCAAGGTGACACCTAATTCATTAAAACATTTGCACACATTCACTCATTCACACACAAAAGTCACTTATCACTCACATAGTTTCTTCTTGAAACGTGGAGGTCAAAGTAAGTTTCCTCCAAAGGGATTCTGAAACACCCCACCATTTTCTTGATGAAACTATCCACTCCCATTTAATTTCAATGAGGTTGGTTCACACCCCCAATCTCTCAAACAACTACATCTAAATTTTTTCTAAAAAGTCACTAAGTTTTCCTCCACAAAAGGTGCCAAAAGAAATTTTTTAGTCTAGGTAGGATTTCAGGGATAGGCATCCAAATAACTCCCCATTATTTCGTTCTCTCATTATCAAAACAATAGAAGTTGTCAAATAGGGAACTGAAAATCCTCCAAGTCAAGTGTTCCTAACACCATAAGGCAAGGAGATACCTGTGAAGGGTTGAAGGCTGAGGTCTGGTTGTTCTGTGTGTCCCCCCTTGAGGCACAAACCTCTTGGACAGGATCAAGCATGTGACCCATTTCTTAGGCCGAAAATCTAAATGTCGCACTTTGACCGAGGTACCTAGTGACCAAATTTTAGGACATCTACCCAGGTGACAATTGTGGGCTGCAATTGCACCTTGATCGGACTTTGTGTGGCTATTGGGAAATATCGCCAGCTCTTTCGGGATATGCCCCCTTTACCCCTCATTATAACTGATTATTTCATCCTTGACTAGTTTCTCTTCCAGTGACTTCAGACCCCACTGTTGAGTACTATTGGAAGGTCTAGTGTTATTGGAGAGGAAGGAAGTTATGTCTTTTAGGACACGAGCATTTGTTTTCTTTGATTCCCCACATAGACAAAGACCACTTATCCACATATATGCTTCTTTTTCAAAACACTTTATGTATGATGCACTTTTGATTACATTTTGATCTAGATATATATATACTGTGTAAAGTTCAAAATTTGCAACAAAGGCTCTTGTTTATTTTCTCTCATCAGATTTTGCACACATCCACTCAGCTAATCAGACATCATAGGGGACCCACAAAACCCTCGTTGTTCCAGATGCTTATTAAACCTCCCTCCTATTTTAGGGGGAGTTCCTAGTCTTTCCAACTCATTGGCACCACCTTCACACACTCCTGTGAGTGCCATTGTATTAGGATCAACTTTTCTTAGTTCCACATTACTTGGGTCCACTTCCGAAGTCCCTCTGTCCACTCACTCTCCTCTACACGAAAGCAGAGGACCAACTTCCTCTCAAGGGGGAAGTACCAACCCACCTAGCCCCCATCAAGGGTCAGGTTCATAACACACTCACACCATGGCTAGAGATAATCCTCCCCCCCCACTATAGATTCCATATTTGGTCTCTCTTAACATACCAGATCTAAGAAAACTCATCAATGATCCTATATTGCATGACCCGACATGGCCCGCAATGCCTACCAAACTACCTTCGGACATCCCCAAATTTGAAGGAAAGGCAAGTGATGACCCTGCCAACCATGTCATGAATTTCCACCTATGGTTCTCTTTCAACAACATTATGGATGATTCTATTAGACTACGATTATTTCAATGCACCTTCACTATCCCATCAGCCAAATGGTATGTAGTTGAAAAATTAGGGTCCCATGCGACTTTCAAGTCCTTGGCCAAAACATTTTTGACCTTCTTCCAATTACCAATCTACCACGACAATGGTCATGAACTACTCTCTAATTTCAAACAAACCTCAGCCACACATATCGCTGATCACATTCACGAGTGGCGTAGACGATGTATTTTTTGCAAACCTGAAACCACCAAACACCAATGTCTTGACTGGTTTCTCATATCACTGGTCTCTCTCCTTGGTAAAGATGTAGCTTCCACCTTCCCTCAATCTGAAGAGGAAGCCATCAATAAGGCTCAGCAATACGACCTCATCTATTCACAATCAGGGTACTTATACACAGTACTTCCTGACCTTTGCAAACACATGCCATTTGGTCAAGACAAACCCGGGATGTCTCACTCAGTAGATGGATTGATTGGTAATACTACACACCACAGTCCTCAACCCCAACCACCACCAATGTATGGCACACCTCAATATCTATCGGCATATGGGGGAACCTCTTATTACCCCCCACCCCCTTATCAACAACCATACCCTATTGCTATTCCTCCCCCCATCAGTGGGCCATTGTTGGCACCCCCAATACACCCACCTATCCAAACAAGTTCTGGTACCCCCTCTACCTCAGCTTATACTTTAAGTACTAGCTAAAGTGCCACGCCTTCCTATTTACCTTACAGATCACAACTCCCACAGAATGCATACTTTCCATTTCCTAGTCCTCCACAACCCATGGCACCCCCACACCCTCACATTGGGGTGAATTTTGTTCAACGCTCTCCTGTTCAGCAATATCAAAATTTTGAACAGTTGAATACGACAAATCTGACCCACCCATCGAATAATGCCAAAAAGAAAGGGATAAATAGGAACAATAACAACCCAGGTCAAGGCAGGAATTAACCCCAACAACACCAACCTACCGAGGGAAATCAAAACCAAGGGAATCAGAATCCCCAGGGGAAAATAACAACAGGCATCAAGGGAGAAATAACAATACTATCAAAGCCTCTTTCCCTTGTGCCCTTTGCGGTGAGTTCGGTCATTATACTCATCATTTCCCCCAAATTGTTGATTTTAAAATGCTGAAAGACTCAAGCT
>JZKD02S1808016.1:425096-440003 GCA_000966675.3 Picea glauca
CTTTTACAGAAACATAACAGTCAATATCGTGCACCCGCTGAGTCTCCTCCCATTTCCCCAGAAACAAACCCAACACCAATGGGACCCCCATTGGTACCCCCTTTCCCTACTACCAAAACACCTCTTTGCATCCCTCGCATCCCATTGCACAGGAATGTCCACAACCCCCAGGCTAGGACGGCTCATAATTACATCTTGGTTGACGACTTAGCACTGTCCCCAGCTGCCATGTCAGTCTTAGAAGTCCTTCAAACTTGTCCCACTCAGTGGAAATCATTACTTTCCGCCTTGGGGGTAGTCGACCCTGTGGATACCCAACTCATCACTTTTGATCTTGACAGTGGAGAACCTCGCCTTCTCGCTCTGATCGCTTTTCAAATCCAAGTAAAAATTCGAAACATTATAGTTCATCGGTGCATCATCGATAAAGGTTCATCCACATGCATTATGTCCAAATCTGTATGGCGGAAACTTGGTTCCCCCGAACTCATACCATCTTCCATTACCTTATGATCCCATGACAGATGACCATCGTCTCCTGAAGGGCTCTTCCAAATTTTTCCCGTAAAACTCGAGGGAAAAATTGTTCTCATCGACATTGAAGTTATCAACGCCCCACCCGATTGTAATATCCTGTTTGGTTATAGCTACATGTACACTATGAAGGTAGTTGCCTCTTCCGTCTTTCGAACGATGATGTTCCTTCATAACGAGAAGATCATTACCATTCACCAAGTCTCACATTATGATCCTAACCCCTCTGCCAACATCGATAACATTCTTCCTCTCATCCACACGAGTCATGACGCATACCCACTCATTGAAATGCGTCCCAAAATTTTCAAAGACCCATCATTGTTAGGAACTTACCATGGTGCACCACCACTCTTTCATCCTTCCAATCAAGTATGTGTCGTATCATCCAACGGAACTGACATAGAGGATACCCTTCCTCCTAGGGAGGCTTCTATCATATCTGACATCCCACTAGTCGCAGAGCTCCCCCCTCATGAGCCTCCTGTGAACTCGTCGACCCCACCAGTCCATGATTTCACCTCTCCCCAAGGCCATATCCTAGTTTGGGAGACAGTTCCCCAAGCCATTACTCAAATCCCCTTATTCTACCCTCCACCTAGCATACAAGCTTTCTAAGTAGCCGCAACGCTTACCCTACCTAATATGGTGTTAACAATTAGCGTCGCTTGCACTCCTTAAGAAATCACTACCTATAAAGCCCTCTTCCAAGAATATCGGGATATTTTTGCCTGGTCATACACATAAATTCCTGGCCTTGATCCCTCTATCGTCGAACATCGCATCGACACCTAGCCTGACATTACAAAAGTTCATCAAAAACAATGACCGCTACACCCATCCAAAGAAGTGGCCATGAAAGCCGAGATTGAAAAATTACACACGGCTAGGTTCATCTACCCCATCGGCTATACATCATGGGTTTCCAACCCTATACCTGTTAACAAAAAATAGGTCACTATCCGTGTCTGCATGGACTTTCGCGATATCAATAACACATTTCTCAAAGACAACTTTCCAACACCTTTCATCGATCAAATCATCGATGACTGCGCAGGCCATGAGGCTCTATCCTTCATGGACGGTTTCTCTGGTTATAATCAAATCCAAATTCACCCAACCGATCAATACAAAACTACATTCACTACCCCTTGGGGTACTTTTGCATATCGTGTCATGCCTTTTGGCTTAGAGAATGTTGGAGCAACTTTCCAATGAGCTATGACATACATTCTTCATGATCTGGCTCATATCATCCTTGCATACTTGGATGACCTCACAGCTCGATCCAAGAAATGCACCCAACATATTGATGATTCACAGATCATCTTCCAATGACGTCGTCAGTACAACATCCTCTTGAACCCCCTCAAGTTCATGTTCTGCGTCACTACGGGGCACCTCCTCGGATTCATCATTTCCCTAAGCAGTATTACCATGGACCCCCTCAAAGTCCAAGCCATCACATAAATTCCACCTCCCTGGAATTTACGTCAACTCCAGAGCCTACAAAGAAAAGATAACTTTCTACAACGATTTTTCCCAGACTATGCCACTCGCGCACACGGTTTCCTTCTCTTACTATACCACGACATCTCATTTCGCTGGGATGAACATGCCCAAAAAGCATTTGGCGATCTTAAAACCTCATTGTCTAGCACCCCTTTAATTAGTTCAACCAACTATAATCACGACTATATCCTCTACATATTAGCATCAGATGTCTCAGTAGCAGGATTTCTCGTTCAAATCGGTGATGACGATCGCGATCACGTCATTTACTACATTAGTAAAAACCTCTCAGGGCTAGCCTTGAAGTATAAACATGAAGAGAAACTAGCCCTTGCATTCATCCTTGCAGTCTAGAAACTTCATCATTACATTCTACTTTGCATGACTAAGGTCGTAGCAGATTCCAACCCTATGCAATACTTTCTCAGTCGTCAACAAATTAATGGAAAATTTTCCCGATGGATCGTTATCCTTCAGGAGTAAAATCTTTAATTCTCAACACCTAAGAGAAAGAAAGCTCTCATCCTCGCCGAACTCATCATAGCCTTCCCCTCTGATACTACCAGTGCCCCTGTCAATACCGACTTCCCCGATGAAAATCTCTTTTACATTACTTCGGATGATCCTTGGTACGACGACCTCCTCGTCTACCTCCAAACCCAAAAGTTTGGTAACCACCTCTCACGAGATGATCGTTGGCATATTCTCCACCAAACCCCCTGCTACCTCCTCATCGGAGACATCTTGTACCGGTGAGGGGTCAACACCATACTTCGTCAATGCTTGACTATTGATGAGGCCAATAGAGTCTTGAACGACTGCCATAGCGGAACATGTGGGGGACATCTGTCGAGAATGTCCATTGCTCAAAAAATCATTTGAGTAGGATACTTTTGGCCTACATTGTTTTACAATTGCATCCATGCCATGAAGCAATGCAAGAAATGTCATATTTACACCAACAAAGCATGAGCACCACCTGTTCTTCTTCACCCAGTCATTATTGTCAGCCCCTTTTGTAAATGGGGCATCGACTTCATGACTTGTAATCCCCCATCAAATAATGGATACAAAAACATTGTTGTCACAATCGATTACTTCAAAAAAATGGTGGAAGTTATGCCCACCTTCAACAATATCGCTGACATCGCAGCACATTTTTTCTTTAACCATGTCATATCCCACTTTGGAGTACCACTCCACCTAGATTCCGATCACGGGAAACACTTCGAGAATTAGATTTTCGTCGAACTCTCATCTCGATTAGGATTTTCGCACAAGTTTGCCTCACCATATTATCCTCAGTCAAACAGACAGGTTGAAGCAGTTAATAAGGTCCTTAAGACCATGTTATAGCACACAGTTAATAAACATAAAATCAATTGGCATCATATGTTATTTTCTACACTATGGGCTTACCGTATGACCATGAAAATAGCCACTGGTTTCACACCATTTCATCTAGTCCATGGGGTTGAGGCCACTCTTCCCATCGAGTGTGAAATTCCCCCCTTACGCACCCCAATTGAGCTATTACCTGACACTGCTCCAATGGAGCAGCGCTTGCTGAACTTAGAGTTCCTAGATGAAGATTGTCAATCTTCATTACAGAACAATGAGGCAGCCAAAAAATGGTCAAAAGCCACCTTTGATCACCATGTCAACCTTCGCTCATTTCACGAAGGCAACCTTGTCCTTTCTTACGATATCGCTCACGATACCCTTGGTCATGGAAAATTCAAGTCACTATGGCATGGCCCCTACATTATCCAACATTTCCTCACCAAAGGCGCATACATCCTAACCTCTCCTGAAGGCCTCTCTCTCAAAGAACCCGTCAACGGGTTATACTTAACGAAATTTTATGCCTAAACATATCCATTCTACTTTAGGTTATTTCTTTTATAGTGTTTTTAATCTTTTTTCCATCCCTCACATCTAAACTATCATTTGTTCTATTAACATATGCTTCCTCCAGCAGCCTACTACATCGGTTACGGCGACTGTGCCAGTCGTTGGACACAAAATCTTGCTTCGGTAGCTTGGGCCCTCTATACCCCCTCACATGAAATGATCCATTTGAGCGACATATGTTTGGGTTCATCCACCAACAAACAAGCTGAATACACTGTCGTTATTGGCCTCCTCACCTATACCTAGCATCATCGTATTCGTCACCTTAGCATCGTTCTCGACTCTCAACTAGTCGTTCTCCAACTCAACAATGTGTACCGCGTTCGCGATCCTTGCCTCTTTCGCAAATACTTGTAGGTTAGAATTTTATCTCGACATTTTGATTTCATTACATTTACACATATTCCAAGACAATTGAATCAAATTACAGATAACTTAGCTAACATGGTGTTAGATTGGCATATATCACATCAAGATACCTCTACACATACATAAAAATATCAAAAACCTGTCACAACATATATAGATTAGACATCATCAAACACATTAACAAAGCACATGTAAACATCACATAGATCCCAAAATGTATACTCATATATAAATAAATTGGTCCACAGTGCCATCAAAATGTTTACATACAAATATACAAATGTCTGCACGCCAGCGAAGCACCTCGTTACAAGATGGGCTCACCAGCCGATATACAAAAATACAAAATACATAGAGTGACACTCAAGGTGCCTCTAGAGCACCACCCCCTGCCCCTCCCTTAGGCGGTGGTCCCCCACCCACTACTGGTCCCTTCAGACTGAGAGGTAACCACCTGTTCATAGCAGCACCTGCTACTACTGCTCGTCGCACCACGACCCACCATGATGGTGAAACTCCTACACACTTCTCGAGGATGCCCTCATCCTAGATACGCAACCACATGACCTCAGGCACACCCTGTAGCAATGCCTCTAGGCGACGATGAATGTCCTCAAAATATGCTACGGCTTCTGTCGAAGAAGCATGCGATGGTCCAGCACCTGGGTCATCAAATGAGGTGGCAATGTGGGCCCTACAACTATATATAGGCCTTTCTGCCAAACTTCCAATCACCATTCCGAGAGCTCCTGGTGTCTATTCTTTGATCCGTCTTCAACAACGGGATCATCATCCCATCATCTACATCAAGACAGTCCCCAGGCCACTTTTTATCCTTAGCCCCTGGGGTGCCATTTTTTCATACCCCATCCAGGTACACATGCACATGTTCAAAATTATCAAATAAATGCTCGTATGTTCGATTCTCTTCAGATATTGTTCACGTCGGGTATTTGGTTTTCATGTGTGTATGTAATTGGTCATCATACATCAACGCAACCCCTTCAGGTATATAATCATCACTGGCATGTAATCACTCCCTCTGAATCTCAATTGCATCTCCAGTCACACCCTCTGACATTTGCCTCTAGGATCTCCATCTTTGGCTCTGCAGTACCAACACCTTTGTTGCATCTTAGATACTATCACCTAGTAGCACTCTCCCCCACATGAGTTGTCTCATTCATAGCACCCCTTTTCACTTTGACACTCATACTATTTTTCAACCCTTTAGGGATAGGAGTCCCGATAGTATCACATCATGTCGCGAATCAACCACATACTCCTTCTCCTCATTTTTGCTAGCTTTCCCACCAGAATCCCAAATTATCTCTTCAAGGTTCTATTTTGACTACACCTCTGCAGTATCATGAACCCTCCATTTCATCCACAATCAGTTTGCCTCTCTGGAAATTTCCCTTCATTTCACCTACCTCATACAGAAACCCACCCATGGGGCCCCCACCCTCCACCAATTCTCCAAGAAAATGGTGCCCTCACCAGCCCAACCATATTACATTGGGGCACCCATTTCTGTATTTGTACACTCAACCCAAATTATTCTTTATTTATTGTAAAAAAGACTTTGTTTTCAGCATTTACATTACCTTTTTGTCGTCACCTTTGGCTACCTTCTTTCCTTTTTAGAAAAACACAACCCATGTTGCTCTTGGTTGGGGCACCCCTTATCATCTACCCTTGTTGACATCGTCCATATACTCTGAGTATCCCACATGCCACTTACCTATGCCCCCTGAGTTTGTTCACTTTGTCCCACCTCTGGCACAACTTATCCCATGTCTTCTTGTCCCCCTGACACTCGACTTAGTTGCACGGTTGTGACCACTTATCCTTCGCATATACCCCCAACCAAGGGCAGTCTTGAGTCTTCATACATATTGACTTCGACCATGTACCTCCTCCAGTTTCTAACCTCACCTAATAGATTTCATAAAGCCCTTTTCTTCTGGGAGTCGTGTCCCCCTTTTGTCGACATCAGCACAATTTTCCAGAAGGGCGACAGTATCTTGACTCTCATTACCTTTCTAATGAGAGATCTCAGATGGCACAGGGAGAACCACACATTGCTCCTTCCTGTCGTTGACCCCCGTAACATTCGACTTCAAAACATTCTCATTTTACAGTGGGTCTTACTTTCCGACTATTGCAGTTATTTCTTATATTTGCCGAAGACCTCTAAACTCAGCTGGGCTATCAATGCCTACAGAATCTGTGATATTTCTTACAGATGTCACTGCCTACTGTTCAGAGCATGTTCCTCCACCGAATTGTCTTCTTCCTTTATCACAACCTCCCCCAAGGGTGCTGCAGTTGTCTACATCAACACATCATTCCTTTTTGAGTTACATAACATGAGCATGGGGCATGCTCGCCTCATTTGTACACAGTTTATTTTTACACGCCTTATGGAAGGTTGGGTTCTACAGGTTCCCTTCTCCCTCCAACGGGTAACTCTTAACAATCCCACTATCGCTCTCTCTTACAACGACACTCTTAGTAGAAGAAGCATTGATGGATTTCGACTATATGTATGCTCCTAACCTCATCCATCAGGAGGCATCTATTATCACTGAAATTTTGTCCGCAAATGGTTACAAGAATTTATCATTGCCAAACAGTTATGAGGCCACCCATGGACCTAAATTACCACAAAATCATTTCCAAAGGGTCAAAAACTATACAACCAGTGACAAAATTAAAGTGTGTTATGACTACACAGGGCGTGCGTGCACATGCTCAAAACATAAACGCAAGAAAAACGCACATGTGCCCGATGCATGACTGTGGTTGCAAAAAGCCACGCACATGTGAGAAGGACGCATTTATGAGAGTGGTCGGCCTCCCACCCACTTCTAGTTCATCTTCCAAGTTGATTTGACACTCAAATCTGGACTGGATCTGACTAGGTGGCTGGTCAAAGACCTAGAAATGCCCTAATTAGCCTCTTTACACACTACAAGCCGGTTGCACAATAACTCAAAGAGATGATATAAAAAGGCCATGGATGCACTTCAGTTTTCAAGGAATTCAATAGCAAAGTTATGCTGCCACTATTCTCTTGAGGAATCCTCTATTCTCATCAAGAGTATACTAGCATCATTGCATTGAGCAATCCATCTCACCCCTTGAGTGGATTAGCAAAGAATTCTTTCACCATTTTCATTCAAAGTTGTAAGAAGAGCTTATTTGTGGGGGTCCAAGAGCCCTCCCTTGGAGGAAGAAGGGACTCATAGTCCTCTTTCTTCTTGGTATTTTCTTTCACTAATATCAACCTTACCATTGGTGACATGGGTATTATTGTTTCTTTTGTCCTTATGTCCCTTTGCTCATTAGTTTAGTTGTTATTTTATTTCTTAGTTTAATTCTTAGTTGTTCTTTTATATTTCTTTCTCTAACCCTTTTCCTTATAGCTGTCCTACTTAGCAAACCCAACTAAGCTTCCAAGCACCTCTGTTTTGCTCACTAAGGTGACAAAAGAGTCACAACACCAATATTAATGCTTCATATTCTGCCATGTTATTTGTGCACTCAAAAACACATTTATAAGAACACAATTTAGAATCTCCTTTGGGGTGATTGATCCAAACGACAACCCTTGATCCCTTTCTGCAAGCAGCCCCATCAAAACACATCTTCCATATCTGATCTTCTACTTCATCCTACTGCTCTGAATATTCCTCAATCTACTGATCCGATCTCTCTTTGTTAGATATGTCAATTTTTGGTTCTTTCTCTTTGCAACAAAGGTGATTGAAGAAAAAAAAATATCCCAAATTAGTTTCCACGGAGTAGATGGGGTGATTACTTGGCTATAACTTATTGGAGACCATGCATTTTAGAAAAATTTCTCTATACAACCTTCTATCCTAACCAAAGAAAGGGATGGTGGCATATGACATGTCCATCTGGAGGGTTCCCTTTAATTTTGCAGCCCAAGACCTTGACAACAACATGCCAAACTTGGGAGGGATGTCATCAACCACTACATCTATAACCATATTCTTTGTTGGTATTTGTGCCAAAGATACCACAAAATCTTTAATAAGACCTAGGCACTTCACCTTCTTGGAATCAAAAGAAAACAGGTCTTTGTAAGGCCTTGTAATATCCATACCTAGTTGGTCCATGACCACCTTGGGAATCAGGTTATGAGATGCTCCAGAGTCCCACATGGAATTGTGCAGAGTCATGTCATGAATTTTCAGGATGACATAAAAATGGGGAACTTCTTCATTATCACTACTTTCTTCTACTCTCAGCACAAATAAGATGCTTGGGTGATCATCTTGTATGTTCATGGTATCGGAGGTTTGTTCCATCTTAATTATATTGATTATCTGATTTATGTACTCGTTATTCTTGATTAATTCATTAAATGGTACAAAAATTTTGATCTTGGCCATGTCATTTCAAAATTAAAGGTGAATGAGGTCTTCTCTACCTATTTGGTGACCACTTCTTTCCTCGCTTCTAATATGTTCTCCTGAGGCTCTTCTTTCTGCGTTCCTTTGTCTACAACACCCTTTGCAGCAGAATCCTTTGCAGAAGAGTCTTTTGCAGTTGAATCCTTTGCAGTAGAATATTTTTTGGGCTGACTTGAAGAAGGTATGTTACTCTGAGCTTCTTTGGTGAGGTTTCCCTTTAGAGGATTTCCCTTTGAGGGATTCCCCTTTGGGAGGTTTTCAAGCACTCTTTGATTTCGAAGGTTGTATTATTTTTGGAATTTCATGATGGTATCTTGCAATCCTGCTTGGTAATCTTCCCTTTCTACTGATAACCTCTCCTACTCATCTTTCAAAAATATTTCACTCGCATCCATGAACTGATCATGTTCTTCTTTGGTCAAAAACACATATGTTTCTTTATCATCACAACATTTCATGTTGTCTTTAAAATATCCATCATAATTCTCATTTACATAATTATTTTGAAAAGGAGGCCTCATTTGTTGATCTCCTTGATTTCCCTGATACCCTTGATTTCCCTGATCTGCTTGATTTTCCTAATTCCACTAATTTATTTATTGTCTTCGCCTAATTTGTGGGATTGTTGGTCTCCTCAAATTTTTAGGTGGGGCATCAACATTTTCTCTGGGGTTAGTCCTATTATCGAGATGCATTCTTTCCATCATTCTCTCCATGGTTCTCATCATTGTTTCAAACCTTTCTTCTGATGTTTGTGAGGTTGAAGTTTGTGCCTTATCCTAATATTTGTTCATGTCCCTATCAGAGTTAGCTTTAATCTTTCCTGAAGCCATTAGGTTCACTTTGACTTCTATGCCATCAGTCATCATATGATTCAATGTAGCAGATCTTCATTCTCTTAATAATAGATCAAAATCACTTTCAAAAGAATCAGCATATTTGAGCTGAGCAACTTTAGGGAGGGGTTTTACCTCAATAGGAATCAAACTATAGACCTTCATGAATTTGGCTAAAAATCCCTGCACTATTTCGTTAGGTGATCTCTTCATGTTGTTGTACTGGGTCAACAACTGAAGGGGATTTTTCTTGTCTCCCCATTTTGCAAGGAAGTTGGTTTCAAAGGCCTTGAAATCTATGATATTAGCTGCTAGAAGGGATTTGAACCACTTCCTCACTTCTCCTGCAAGACTTTATGTAAACAACCTCATTTTCACATCTTCAAAGTCCACCTCCTCCAAGTCTATGAAATCATTAAACCAGTCTAGATGCTTCTAGGCTGATATGTTTCCTTCATCATAATATAGTTTGATATTTAGGTTATAATCCTGAGGTAAATGATGTAGTTGAGCAGGCAGTATGAGGGGAGAAAATATAGTTGGCATGGCTGTTGTGAGGGTTTAGAGTGGATGTTGGTTCTAAGCGGGGATCACTATAGGCCTGGAAGATGCGACTAAAATAAAATATTGAAATCTCTTTTCGTAAAAGATGGTATCGCTTAAACAAGATTCAGACTTAGTTCTGAATAGAGCTTGCTCAAATTTCATGTCAAGCTCAAGGTATTCAATGCTTGTCACTCCATTCTTGGGTAAGGACAAATATCGGTCTGGACGCAACACTTGGGTTATTAGCTTTTCTTTTCTTTTATGTACAATCTTTTCAGAGCCATACACAGGGATTCCAACTTCTGGGTCTGGGTTCCTTCTTGTGTGAATTATCTTGGGAGGCAGTGTTTCTAACTCACACTATTTGGTGAAACTAGTCTTTTGGTAATGGAGTTGCTAGGGAAAAAATAATTTCATCGAATAAGGTATTCGATCCACTATTACCCTTAGGGATCAAACTAAATATTTAAGTCATTTTTCCCAAGGAATATTTTTCAATTTCATCCCTGACAATGACACCAGAATGTTAGCACTTTGTAAATTTTGTCTGGCTTATAGAAAAACGACAAAGGTAACTCTTTCAACCTAATTTAGAGCTCAGGACTAGCCTTCTCAACTCATAGAGGGATATCTCGTGTCACTTGATATTCCTTTGGCAATCGGTGGCTAGATTTAGTTTGTTTGGGTGTTTTTATAAAGTTGTTGGCAAGGAAGGGGAGAGACACTTAGTGCTATGGAGTCAAAATTATGAAAATGAATGAAAACAATGATTGTCCAATAGAACTCTCCAAAGGATAAAGGATAAATTAGGCAATGAATATGAGTTGTAAATTGAGTTTAAGGGAAGTGTAGGAAGAAAGAGGGAAAAAATAACTGCATCAGAGAATTACTGAAATGAACTCTGAATTAGTTAAGGAGAAACATACACAGTTTACATTGCTTAAGTCAAGAGCATCATAAGATGAACTCTGGGCATTTAAATCCCAATTTAAATAGAATGAAATGAAAATGAAAATAAAGAACACAGGAAATACATACAATGAAACGAGACAAAACTCATATCACCACCATTAGAATCTTTTCATAGAGACTTTAAAATATTTTGCATATGTATTCAATTCATCTCCAAAAAATTACAATAGAGTTCAGAAACAACAAAAGGTTCCCTTGAACGTCTGCCAACATTAATTCATTTAGAACTTCTAGTACTTATACAATTTGATTACAATGGATAAAAATGAAGTGTTTCCATTTATGAAACTGACTACAATAATTACAATCCAATGGCTTCAATAGGTGAACCAATTTACAATGATTAAGAAAAAATGTTCCAAAAACTAAGGATGGATTTATTTGACTGCTCAACTTCCTCTTCGCTATCTGTCTTACTCCTATATCATGTCCAATCCACCAATCTGGTGACATATGGAGGCTATTTGTTGGTACCTAGAAAAATGCATTTTGTCCTGCCTAGCTGCACAATCTTCTTCCATTGTGAGTCAGAAGGAATCTCGTAATCCAAAATTTATTTTATCAGAATATCCAAGTCTATGCAAGTAGCATAATTCATAGTCAACAACCCAATTTTAACTAACTTAAATTGATTTAAAATATCAAAGTCTGTGGTGAAATATTCCACCAAACTTAGTCCCTTCAGTTTCTCCTCCAGAGCTTCAAATTTGGAATGATCCATTCTGAACTAAGTGAGGAAAGAATTATATTCTTCTTGATCATATAATTTTCCTTTTCCATCCAAAAATTGTGGGAGGCCCTTGATAAACAATTGTTCAAATGTATCCTTAAACTCTTGTATACTCTGCTCCATCTGTACAACTTTGGTTTGAACTGACTTGAGAAAATTCTTCTTAGAAATTATCCTCATGGCCCAAATGATCAGTGTAGTCCTATCTTTTACCCCAATGGTCTAAATATTGGAAGTGGGAACAAAATTCAACATATCTATAGTGTTATGGACCCACTCTGAGGGATTTTTCCCCAATGTCTCATCTACAAGAGTATACCTACTTCGGGCAGTGATATCCATGTTGTCTTTGTCATTTATAAAATTCAAGTACACTTTGAAATTAGCAGCCTCAACAGCAATAGCATCCCAGATTAAATGTTTATCTCCTTGCAAAAGAACTTTACGTTTCAACCTTGTCTTCAGCTTGCTTACCCTTTCTTTCAAATCTTGATTTTCCTTTTGGACTTGGGCCATATTTTCATCTTTCATTTTCATATCTTGTTGCAACTTTTCTATGATTCCCTTAAGGTTCTTGATTTCTCCTGTCTCCAAGATTACTTGGGACATAGCCTGAACCAATCCATCAACACTTGATCTAGTTTTTATAGTAGAAGGTACAATAACAACCATATCCAATGTTACTGCTTGTCCTTGTGACCAATTCTCTTTTTCCTTTTCCAGTGGCAATACTTTGGATTTTTAATTTAGTGCTTCCTGTCTGAATGTCTCCTTTTCTTACTCTAGAGCATCCAGCTCTATTGTTTTTGTATGTTCTACGATAGACATCTTCAACCTTTTTTTCAGGCTTTGGATCATCTTCTATTTCTCATCTAAGGAATCTTTTACCCCTTGAGGGCCTTCAGATTCCAATCTGTTGACCTAAGTCTGCCAGGCTCTACTGGATGCTTTTTCCTGCTTCAACTATCCATCTAATTTAAGCGCATGGTTTGTTAGTCTTGAAACCCATAAACTCAGACTCACGTAGTCTAAATATAGCATGTCATTGGATTTTTTGTGGAATTTTACCTTATCTGGGGCATTGATATTTTCATAATGCAGCTTGATTTAAGACACCTTATCCTCATATTCTACTGCTATGTTAAATGTCTTCCTTTCTACATCCCTGACTGAAAATAGGGAAGACTTGTGTGAGGAGATCCTCTCTACTTCATGTAACAAATCTCTTATTTCACTCATGTCTAGTTTTCCTTTCATAGTGTATTGGTTTGATAAATCTTCTTTGGATTGGTAGACTACTCCAGGTGCCTTATTAAAGACATGTTTACTGATGGTGAAATATCTTAAGATGCTTTCACCCTGTGGCATGCTCCCTGTATTAAATTCTTTGTTTTTGGTTCTACTTTCAACCATATCCATGTTTAGTTTCTCTTTAGGTTCTTCCTCCTCCAGGTTTACTATCTGTGGGGACTATGTGATTTTCATTTTCTTGAGAACATTTTGCTGACCACTGGCACCCAGGGCCTTTGAACTACTCCTCTTGTTATAAATACTCATTGTGGGAGCTTTAATAATTAACTTAGGAGAAGTTTTCTTTGTTTGTATCTATTGCGGGGATGACTCTATTTGTTATGTCTAATTAGGCTGCAAAGTGATTTCCATATCTACACATGTTTCTAGATTTGCCAGTTTATCAACTCTTTCGATGTAGGGGCCTTGTTTTCTCATCGGTCTTCTCTTAGATATGAATTGATGCAGATCATATTTCCTCCGTTGTAACTGTGAAAATCCAAATGCATTGAGCTTGGCCTGGATCTGAGGCAAACAAGATCTAGTCTTTACCACAAAGGATCCTATTATGAAAGGAAACATTAAGTTATATGCTTTATGCATATTTAGAAAATGTTATGTTTCTGAGATGATTCTTTTCATGATGAACTCTAGGGAAAAGACTTTGGGAGTCAATAGAATAGGAAAAATGTAAGGTCCCTCTTGATAACCATATACCCAAATCACAATAGAGTGCATGAAAAACACCCAATCTCCTACTTTGTTCTCTGGATTGGGTTGCAGAGAACTTTTCATTTCTTCCAAAACTCTTGGCATGCCGGTGTTGAATATTAGGCTATGAACCGTACACATGATCTTATTTATAAAAATAAGCATTGTGATCCTTTTTCATTCAGTCAAAATGAATGCATCTATGGGAAATTTTGTCTTATTTGTTTCCAGGAACATTCTCAGCAAGTTCGTGTAATACCTGAAGTGTCTTAGTGATTATAAATTTACCAATTGTTTGTGCATATTATCAACGATGAAATATTCAAAACTGATACAGACTAACTGAATGGATTCTAACTGAAAAAAGGTCAACGGGAAACCTAACATGACCTCTACTACAAACATGTCATTATCCAATCCTAAAATTTGTCTGAGTATGGAACATGTGTTGGATTACTGAGGGGGGGGTGAATCAGTAATAACATAATTATAAACCTTTTTCTCCAAATGTTATATCAATGTAGAATTATTATCCAATAATAAGCAGTAAGAAATAAACAATCACACACATACACAGTACACCAGTGTTTTACATGGAAACCCAAATCGGGAGAAAACCACATAATGTTTTTTTCTTATATGTCTTGAAGAATTACTTTCATTGGAAGCACCAACTTCCTTTGTTTTCCAGCTGCAACTGGAAGGAGGCTCCAAACCCCTAGTTTCTTAGGCTACAGCCTGAGGGAACATCCAACTCCCCAATTCTCTGGCTACAACGAGAAGGAGGCTACAACCCCCAATATTCTCCGGCTACAACCGGAAGGTGGCTACAACCACTTGTCCTTGCCTCATCCTGCCACCTTGAAGTGGAAGTAGAATGATGGAACCACTTTCACGCTATCACTATGAGATATACTACTGTAAACATGTACTAATAAATCTGAACCATGCATCAACCATGCATCAAACTGTACCTCAACCTGTAATCAACCTGTACCATAAACAAGTGCATCAACCATGCACCAACCTGTAATCAACCTGTACCATA
>JZKD02S1808016.1:448164-460038 GCA_000966675.3 Picea glauca
CCTTTTGGGGCTTCTAGATGACATATGAGGGTCCTCCAACTTCATAAGGCCATAACTCTCAAACCATGAGGAGTTATGTGATGTTCTACATACCACCAGAAATGGCATGACATGTGCTATCCATATAGAATAGTATTAACTGAAAATATATCATAACTCATACCGTTACCCACCAAGCAAACTTGCGTCCATTACCCAAACCTGGGGTCTCCAACTTCTCATGGCCATAACTCTCTAACCATGAGAAATTATGTGACATTCCACATACCACCGGAAATGAAATGACAAGCACTATCCATCTAGGATACTTTCCCTGACAAAATCACTTTCCTTCATCTCATTATTCCACAAATAAGCATGGGTTCTCTTACTCCACAAAGCCTCTTCCCGTGAGGGCTTTCACCATAAGGGGACCACTTTGGAGTTCATCCATATTTACTTCTTATCAACCATGAAAAAACAATAATGAGTCATATTTACATCAAAGAATATTGGGTCCATTACCCAAGCCTTTGTTCTACGGGGCTTTCTTCAAGGGTTGACATCAATGAAAACCAACCTCAATCAACAACAAGCCCACTGGACCTCAATAATCATGAAACTTACATTCATGGCAACAAAAGACTCTCAGAATGATGCTCAGGTTCAACAATGTTATGAAAATATAGGGTTTTGATCTCGCAGGGACATTCTCTATACATTGTGATTAGTTTTTCTTCCTCAAAGGGCTTCGACGTTGTAGGGGAAAACTATGATGTATTGATGGCATGTCGAATTGACGGGTTATCTACTATGCACAGGACCTCTGACCCTAACTTATTCAAATGACCTTCTCTTCTTGGGAGTATTTTTCTACACACCAGCTTATTAATTATGGAAAATGGAATGTGACTTTGATGGCGTAAGGGGTTATGGAGGCTTAGGCTTCTTTGACGAAGGGTATTCATTTCCTGACATTGTCTAACAAATTGGCTCTAGATAAAAAAAATGGGTGAGATAGTTATTTTTGTGTCAACTAGGAATTCTTATTTGCTCTGTTAGAGATAAAATGATAGGATTCATAGCCATGATGAAAAATACCTATGAATTAGAGGAGAATGCATGAGTCTGGTTCAATTTTGAGATTCAGTTTCGAACAGAGTGTTTGCGCCAATTTTCGAACATTCGAATGATTTGAAATATCATAAAATAATGACAGAGGCCCTCCTTTTATATGCGCCTTTTGATATTGGGGCGAGTCAAAGCGGTTTTGGGTAGACCGTTTTTTGTCTCGATATGCCTCTGGTGGCACCACATGTCTGCGAGATGAAACCATCATATTTTCCCCAGCTCGATCTCGAGAAATTAACTTTCACGCTATTTCCTCGCCCGATATGTCTCCTGAGCGTCGATCTGGATTGTTTAATATATGTACTGGCCCATCGGGTCCCATCAACTTTCACACCTCCACTATATTTGGTCCTTCTCCACTATGTGTGAACTTGTCTTCCAAATTTATCACATCTCCACACTGATCTAGCCCCTCGCTAAATCCGTGACTTGGATTCCATCAAAAGAAAATTGTTATGGTGATAACAAAATGGAACTACGTCGAGCTAGAGGACTCCTTCCCACACAAAGATAAGAGAGGGGGGGTATGTAGAGGTACCAATCCGAAATTGTTGGGCGAAGAAAGAGAAAAATGCAGAGATAAAAAGGTGAAAACGTATTCTTGCCTCCCCCACAAGCTCAGAACAATTTTCTCAAGAAAAACACAGAGAAAAAGGGTGAAGATGAAGGCTTGATTCCCCCGCGAGTTGGGTGAATGCATGTTGAATGGAGGGGATGAATACCCAAAGTAAAATGCATGGGTATCAAGGGAGATTTCGTTGTACCAAGCAATGAATTCACTGAGAAAAATAAAATGAAAATGTTGGGTGAAATAAACATTGAAACACATAGAAAGAGGGGGTAAGTTCGCTATAAAAGGAGTGGATTCGCTGAGAAAACCAAAAACAAAATTGTGGGGTGAAATAAACACTTAAGCACAATGCAAGAGGGTGTAATTTCATTGTACAAGGAGTGGATTTGTTGGGTAAAATAAAACGTTTTAACCAACTGGCATTGACACTCTAGAATTGTTGGATGGAAGCACAAATTTATTGTGTAAAACCCCCAAATTGCAGAGCCTTCAGGGAGAAAATCATTGTACGTAGCAAGGGAGACACTAGGCGAAAATCAAGAAGAAAATCTAGGAGAAAAAAATAAAATAAATGTAGAGTACAATATCTCAGAGTTTTGACAAAAACACAGAGTTCAGGATGTGAATGCAAATCTATAGCTCGGAAAAAATGTATAGGAAACAAAAATAAAATGCAGATCACCCTTAATTTGTCATCCAACAACAATTGTGGTTGAGAAAAAATTGTAGGCATTTTAATCCTAGCGCGAACGCATAAGTTAGAAACCTTCAGAGAAAACCCATTACACAATGATGAGGGTAAATGTAGATTGCAGTGATCTTGAAGGGAAAAAAAAACATTTAAATTATAAACACAAGCCTCTTTATTATCAGAGCAATGGAATAAGTAAATTCACACACATCTAGTTCGACAAATCCCTTACAAATTCCATCAACATATAAATCCATATACATTTTTTTAAAACTAATTTACAATGCAAATTTTAAACATGTATATCATAACCGGGTGATGGACTTGTTGATGATATTTGGCTATTGGCGATCCTCCTTGCTCCCGCCTTCTAATCGTTGAGACCTCACTGGTACCTCCCAACCAAAGCTAGGGGTACTCTTCTTCCCCCTTATCCCCTTGAGCCGTAAAGGGGCCACACACAAAAAATTAGAGAAAAATCTATCTTCGAGCTTGCCTCGCAAGGTTGAGTTACCATTCTCTATTCGAGCTGGGTATCCAAACTCCCACGAGAAAAATCAGTGAAAGAAATTTCGGTAGCATAACGTTATGTATACTAGTCGTTATGCATTCCTCCTCTCTGCCATTACTTTTATAGAGTTCTTCTTAGTGACCATTTCCCAATTGCACGTTAAATTCTTTTTATTAAAAATTAATTAGGAAATACTCTCCCTCGTAGAATTGTTACTTGATCCCTTACTTGCACCAAAAATTCATTTATTTAATTAAATCAAATGCCAATTTCTCTCACCCATCCTAAAAGCGCTCCTTGTTGTCGATTTATTTTGTCTATTTCCTTTTAATGACTTATGTCTTTCTAAAACTTAGTTGTTTTTTATTTAGGAAAGTTCTTTAGTTAGACTTGACTAGATTCATTTCCATGTTTTCCATTCCTTTTTATATTCATTTCCCTTTTTGTAAGTTCGAATTTAACATGTCTTTGACATAATAAAAAATTAACTCTTTAGATAAAATATTTCTCTTTTAAATTCTTAGTTTGATTTTTTTTTCCATCCCCCTTTTAATAATTGATCATTTATTATTATTATTATTATTATTTGTCTTGTTACCCTATTTAGGCCTAGGCTTAATTTTCAACTAGTCTTAGAAATTATTTTCCTTTTTGTTTTAGGGAGTTTTGTAATTAGTAAAATTTTACTCATTTAACATTTATTTTAAGGCTCGCCATGTGAAAACCAAATATTGTTTTCTAGGCACCTAGGTTCATTGACTCCCCTTTGTTAAAAATCTCGACGTGCCCTTCAAGATGCACTACATGCTCCAAGGGTGCCACTCTGCTTTATTCTTGTTTTATTTATGCGACGTGCCCTTCAAGATGCACTACATCCTTCAAGAGTGCCACACACCTTTGACTAATTTTGGTAGTTTTCCAACCCTTGGAGCCAATACTCCATCAGGTGACCTTGTGAGAGAATACTCTAAGGAATAAGGACCCTACCTTATTACACGCCCCTTAGAATCTTTGTGCGTGACTTTCTCAATCTGTCCACACGACATCATGGATCTCGCGAACTAGGTAATCATTAACCTACAATTTGAGACATGAAGGGAGTGCTAGTAGGCTATGATAGGGCTGCTACCACACCTCTCCCTCAATATTTGGTTGTTGTGCATGGCCCCTTTACTCCTAATGTGAGTCTGATTAGAAAGCAATCATGAGCCTTCATCCATCAATGAAACATGTTAATGATCCATAAACAAAATCATAATATACCTGATCATAGGTCACATATGCATAAACATAAATACCCCAACCATATACAATCTACTCCCTGACTCGATTAAGAGTCCAAGGAGGTCCACTAATGCCATCGGCATCCTCAATCTGTCAAGTGTCCTACACACTTAGGAGAAACCTGTAAATCGAACCTATCTATACATAGATATCAAATAACATAACATCATAATCCAATATCATCATAAGCATCGATGAGCGAACAAACAACCATATAGTAAAACGAGATCACTTGCACATAAGTGTCCTCAAAGAATAAGTCAAATCATGTGCGTGCAAGAGTGGAATGTTACAAATAGCATAAGAAATTGAACTATAAAGGGAAATTTGAACACAAGCAATAAGGTAGAAGAACAAGATCTCGAAAAAAAATATTGAACTACATAAGGTGTTTAATTTAACAATGAAGATATGCATAAAAGAATCCTATGTATTGATAACCATACAATTACAAACATAGATTCATTCACAACATTTAACATTAAAAATCATATCGAGTATGGGCCCATGGAAACTAGACAAAAAACCAACGTTGTTAAAGAGTAAATATGGACCATAATGATAAAGTGGATTAAATAATTAGGGTCCCATGTAGAATACTTAGCCAACATGTTGAGGTAGTCCAAGATCCATTGTAAACTTGGGTCCCATGTCCAAATGCTCAAGTGAACTCCCCTCTAAAGATACAGGTAGTAATAGCCAATTGAAAATGTTGCTCCAAATATTTACATTGGTCATGTGGATACAAATATGTAAATCCATTCATATCCAAAAGATATTCCACATAACACACTAGTGTGAGAGTGAACAAACAAAAAAATAGTATTTATAGAAGGATCTTGACTCCTCTCCATAATGTACTCTACATATGGTGGAGTAGATTCATCATGTAGGAGACTAAAATGATTATAATCCCATAAATGACAACTATCCATATACCAATCATTACAATTACCACCAATCTCATACCAAGAAGACCGTTCTTGATTATATTCTTCGTAGATCATTGTTTATGTTCATGAGGATTTGAAAGTGAATATCCATGGACCATTGGAAGTAGCGCATATAATATACCACAAGAAATCTATAAAAATCATCTCTTCAATGATATGGATCTAGTAGCAATATGAGAACCCTGTCAAAATTTTTGAGTTGTGCAATCTCACCGCCGTCGCGGAAAAACCTTGAAAATTGTGGATTTTAATTCAACAACACATTCACTTCGAGAGCTTTGATTCAAACATTTTTTTCTTTTTAAATTGGTTTATTTTGTGAGAAGAACTCAAACATTTAATTTGTTTGGGAAAATACGACACCAATTGTTACAAAATCCGGCACAATCACGTGGTTGTAAAACTGTGAAAAATTGTTGATTTTAAATCAATGATATATTGAACTCAGTAACTTTGATTCAGATGATTTTTTTTTTATAATTTTTTTTTTTTAAAACTGATTGATTTTGAGATATATTGTCATTTACTTCAAATTATTTTAAAAAAGATACAAGAATTTCCCTAAGTTTTTAATCCTCTTTCTTCTTCTTTATTTGAAAATCTACAAAATGGAAAAAAAAATGCCCGTTTTCTGGTCGAAGAAAGCACTCACATATCCGTTGTGAAGTTTATTATATCCAAAAATACAACCACATATAAAATATCCAAAAACAATACATAAGAACTCCACACTTTATTAATATGAAATCATTCACCTAGGTAACACCTTACACTTGATTTTTTTAAATGGAAGAATCAACTCTTGTTCACTTGTCTCTTTGAGGGGACAACTTCATAATGAAATAAATTACAAATACAATATTCTTCAACCATATACATTACATCAATTACACATCTTTATATAATACTATCTATCATCAAAGAACATTCTAAAAAAAAACCTTCTAAAAACCTTATCACATTTATTATATTTATAATAGATCTTGTTTACCAAAAGTAACCTCTATTATTATTATCTTTGAGTACCTCTGTAAATACCGTATATTATCTTCGTGAATACACTAATTTAAAATGTGTAACACATTTAATCTCCACAAATTTTAAGGAATACTTTTGATACGAATTCCTTAAAACCTTTTGAGGAAAGTTTAAAGTCTCTTTGATGGAACACGTCTTTTCATAGTACTTTCTCAAACCTTGTAAGAAAATATAACATTCATGAATTAGGATTTGAGTTCGTTATGAAAGAGAGCAAGTCAACATATTGAACTGTCCAAACTTCATAAGTTTAGAAGGGCATGCTATTCAGGACTCGACACCATGTCTAACATTGATATAAACATATTAAGCATTAAATTTAAATATATCAACATTGGCATAAACATGAACTCGACACCATGTCTAACATTGATATAAACATATTAAGCATTAAATTTAAATATATCAACATTGACATAAACATGAAGTGTTTAACTTAAATATATGAATTTATGAGAAAAAAATGGTTTACCAATAATATTTTTCTATGTTGTATTAGCAGCATTTTTACAGTCTGCCAACATTTAATGAATATATAAAATTGTTTTGATTGTATTTCTTTTAAAAATTTATGTATAAATATTTTTATAAAATTCAGTATTGTTTACTCTACTACTATTTAATAAATACATAAAATTATACTATTGTATTCTTAAAAAAAAAAATGAATTTATAAATATTTTTATAAGATTTAATATATTTATGTGATTGAAGTTAAATAATTGTAATAAATTTATAATTAAGAATACTTAAACATATTCACAATTTGCATAAATATGTAATTATTATAATACTATTAAATTGTTTGAAATATGTAATTATTATAATACTATTAAATTGTTGAAAAAACTATTCATCATCATAATAATACATAATAGTTATAAAACTCATACTAAAATAAAATCATATAAATTCATTTTCATTAAATATGAAAAAATTACACTTATTTATTAAACTTTTTTCTGGGTAAACACACCAACAAAATTTTTATTATTATAATAAAATATCCTACACACAAAACTTCTTTGCTGCTACCCGGTCACTACTGGAGCATCAACAAAGTTATAAGTCTTCAGTGCATAGTATAGAGTTTGTAGGATATTTTTAAACAAAGTCTTAAAAACTAGAAAATTAGTATAAATAGTAATTGGAGTAGGCTCCAGAACTTCATCTTATGATGTAATGCATTTAAAAACTGAAAAGACTACCTACTGGTCATGGTGTTGGAGAAACCGTTGAAGGATCTTGAAGCTGCTCCGGGGCAGAATGAGGAGCACATTTTGAAGCAGACGCCGTCATTGCTAGAGGACGGCGAGTAAGACCCTCCTTGAGCATCAGGTATAGGCCGTCCAGCTACAACTGCATTGTATTCTGCGTGTCTTCACGGGGCTGGAGCATCTGGCTCAAGAGATTCTTGACATGCTAGTACAATTCTATACATGTTAGTACAATTCTATAGTTTTTCAATATTTTGTCTGTCTGGCGTGATTATTCCCTACATATAGAGCACAACGGGTAATAGAGTTTGCCACCTCCTATTCTGTGGTCATCTTTCAAGGTGAACCTTTCAAATTAAAAATGAATTTATACTTTGGAGTGGGTTAATTTTAGAGTAATCTTTTTTTCCGAGTTCTTTTTTTTTTGGCAGGTTTTAGTGTTATGCTGTTTTTAATTTCTGGTCAATCTAAAATTCTGATCAATTTTTTGAGCATCTGAGTTGGTTTAAAAAGGAACAAAACCTTTAAGATATGGTTTTGAAATACATGAAACTTTGATCCATACAAATCTCACTAGACCTGAAAATCTGACCAAATTCAAACCCATTCTTCTAAGTGAAAAACAGATCTATTTGATTGAGTTAGCTTATTCCTTTATACTTTTAAATATCAAACTATGAACATTATTCTAAAAATAAAATACGTAATAGTTCACTAAGAGACTAAAGACGAATAAAAAGACGAGACCAGACGTAATAGCATTCACTTTACGTCCTTATTTGGACTATGATTTATTTTGATATATTAGCTTATGTTAAATTTAAAAATAATCCTTTCTTAGCTAATGTTAAATTTAAAAATAATCCATTTTCAATCACTTTCAATTAAGTAATGGTCCATTAAAAGAGCTTACTTATAAGCTGCATGCCTCCAACGAAAAGAAGAATCAAATCTTCTTGGACACTCGTGAAGCATGTTTTTTGCATTTTCCTCATGCGCAGAACCGTTGAAACATAACATTTTCGTTTTGGTATGGTGAATAGCCGCACAAGGAAATTCCCACAAAAATTGATGACGGTTAAATTATTTTCATGTTTACTTCACGTTTTACCCAAAATCATAAATGTCAAAATATTTTGTATATTGTGTAAATTTCAGAAGACCCGAGCTGGAGCATTGGAATTTGTAATTTCTGTGTCCATTTACTCCCTCAACTAACATTGTCCAGGTGTCATCAACCTCACTGTTGTGCCCCTGCCTAGTTCCTTGAAGGCTAAAGCCATGAATTATAGTTATTAACCTAGGCGATATATACTTATAAGTCTCTAATGTGTAAGTACCTACAACAGATTTTGACGGGAAATCTACATTGTTAAACGTCAATTTGACGTTTTTGGTATTTAATGCCGGTCAATAATGAAGTGTGGATTTCTTATCCACTTGTCAAATACAGGTTCAAATAAAAAATACGTCCTGTAAGACGTCAAATTCCAAGCCTGTGTCCGTAAGAAAGGCGTAAGAAAGGAGATCACGTATTCGAGTAACGATTGGATTCCTATTGAAATCACGTACAGTTCTGTAAAGGAAGTACTGTGCATAATGAAGGAAGATTGAGAAAGTCTTATTGCTGCCTTTAACGATTGGATTCCCTATTGATATCACGTACAGTTCTATAAAGGAAGTACTGTGCATAATAAAGGAAGATTGAGAAACTCTTATTGCTGCCTTTACTTTCTCATTGAGAAAGTCTCATTCGTGCCTTTATGTTTTCATTGGTGTTTTTATGTAATGAATAAAGTAAAAACTGTTTTTAGTGTTAATAAATTAATAAGGAAAGTGGAAAAAGTAAAGTGTTTTATTGTAAGGGTATTTGACTATTAAAGTTTACCAAAAATACATAAATTGATAAAAAATAAAAGTAAACTTATTTTATTGTATAGAGATTTGACTAATAGATATATATATCTTATCTCTTTAGATTTGAACTTCTAACACATGTTTTTAACCATTGAACCTATTCACACTATATATATTAACTTTATATAACATTAATATTATATATAATTTTTTTTTTTTTTATGAATTTCAGTCATATTAAATTAATGATTAAAATTTAAATTAATATAATTTATCCTTATTAGATGCCATATATATATACCTATTTAGTATATACCTCATTATAAAATAGTATATCTATTTATTATATACATTATTATAAATTAGTGTTTAAGAATTAATAGCTGCAAGTGAGCGAATTAGAGATTAAAAACACATTCGAAGATGACAATCAAGTACTAATTCGGATAGTAGTGATTGAAAATTTAATGCGTAATAAAAATGGGGAGTCAGTTGAAAAGCGATTTGACAATTCCCTCAATGTGTTGATCTCACATTTTTCTACACGATGACAGCTTTGATAATCAAGGATGGCATGGTCTCAAACCCAACATATTTCACATATTTTATTAATTTTTTATCTCCAAACTACTTTGTTTTTTTTGGACATCAAATTTTCTTGCATAATCTTAATAATCAGGTAATTTTTAGTAGCTTAAGTGGTAGTACTAATCCTTAATCTTTAATTGAGGGGTTTATAATCCACTTTCTTCATCAATATGAATGCTTTCTTAAATTTAATATTTGGTAGTGTTTTTACTCTAGGTTGAGATTAGGCTTTTTCAATGGTTATTAGTTCTTTTCAAGATCATTTATTAGTTTATCTTTGATCACAAATATTTTATTTCTCTCCAATGTTGTATATATGGTTGAAAAAATAATTTTTTTTTATAATATTTAAATTATTTTTATTATAGATGGTGTTTTTTGGTGAAGCTCTAACACACCACATTTTTCTTATCTTAGGTTATACATAAGTTTTGAGTTTTAATCACCTAACAAGCACATAATGCTATTTTTTTCCGAACATAGATAGTCTAATTTTGGTGTTTTGATCTTAGATAACTAAGACATCTATTAATTGAGGTCATTAAATTCATGTCAAAGTGGCCACTTAATTTGTAACGAAATTTACAATTATCAACAATCCACTCGACAATCTCCTTTCTTTTTCCCATCTTAAGGTATGTTATCTCCTAATATAGTTTAGGAGTTTGGTCCTCTATATATACCCAAATCATACTATCTCTATAACTCTCCACAACTCTCATAGATGAATTGTATGGTTGTGCCCATATCTACACTTCTTGGTAGACCATGTCTTCTCCCTCTCCCATGTGTTGTAATCTCTTTAACAATAATTGGACCACTGATTCAATATTGAGTTTTGTTCCTTTTTAAATTGCATTTGTTTTGATTGTAAATTCATGGTCATGATAATTATATGTTTTGATTGCAAATTCATGAACATGGTAACAATATATATTAAAGGTTTGGTCCCAACTCTTTGTAAATTCAATTATCACCATGGTTATCATAGTTCATCATTGATTTATTTCTTCATTATTAATTTTTTTGTTTTATTAGTAATTCCAATAATTGATAGTTTTTCCTCATTTTCCTTTCATACATCTTAGTTCATCAAAACTCATTTTAGAAAATATCTAGCAAAATCTATACAAAATAGACTAAGTCACCATGAATATTAATACAATAGAATACACCTAAAGCTAAATGAATATTATTAAAATACAATACACCTAAAGTTAAATGAATATTGTATGGTCTCTCATGACTGGTTAGTGGCAATGCAAACCTCGAAAAACGAGAATGTCTTTACTTGGATGGATTATTGGAGATAGTTCTACAATGAATTGAAATATGGTGTAAGAATATGAAACATAGGAAATCGAATTAGTTTTCAGAATATACAACTTGTATTCATAGACATTGTGAATAACTATGTCAAATTCATTTTTTTCTAATAGTGGTATCTTATTTTCCAACAAAATATAAGGTATATGTTTTTGTCTGTGCACGTGTTGAGTACCTTAATGATGAAACTTCATTCCAAAAACTTGTATACCTGTTTTTCTTGTGAGGTCTATTTTTTGGAAATTTTAATATTAATTTTATATTTTTTTAAATTATAAAAGTCAACATATGCCTTAAATTATAATGTCTTTTGTTTCAAGGCTAAGAGGGTCTTAACATGATCAAAACAATTTTTATATTTTTTAGATCGTAGGTATCTGTCTCCTCTAGTGCCAAATATAACTCATTTGAGAAATAGTTAAGAAAATAAAAAGTTATAGAAGAAGTAAGAGATATATGTATTCTAGGATTTTGATATATGTGAAGAAAAAAATAGATTAAAAATAACAAACAATATATATATATTTTAAATTATATATTTGAAATCTGCATAGACGACTCTATCTATGTCTATTGTTTCTTCAGCAACTCAGTTGTGTATCCTGTAGAAACATAACATCAAAAATAGAGATATAGAGGGGTATTCACAAAAATGGATTTTTTTTATCAATTTGTAGACCAAACCACTAGGTTTTTCATCCCAAACCTAAATCTAAGCCAATCAATTC
>JZKD02S1808016.1:465149-479115 GCA_000966675.3 Picea glauca
CCCCCCCTCTCTGTCTCCATGTCCCTCACTCTCTTTATCTTCCCCTCTCCCCCTCTCACACTCTCTTTCTTCCTCTATTTTCACCCCACCTCCCTACATACTAAGGAAATAAATGGCCTTGACCCAGACATGTCGATACCTAGACCTATACCTAGACATAGCAAGACCTAGACATGGCGAGACCTATACCATGACCTATACCTATATGATGATAATGACATAGACCATGACATAGAGCTAGAGGTAGATTTAGACCATGAAATAGACCCCCCTATCTCCATCTAAGACAAGGAATAACCTATAATGAACCCTTAACCCCCTCCACACTCGATCCCTGAGTGGACTATGCATATACCTCTTGTTAAAGGCCCCACATCACCCGCATATTATTTCTCTAACCATTGCTCTATGCTTGAAAACACTTTCAATCCTAATCCCTTAGGTCCTAGTTGTCGTCATACCCCAATAAATATTTATTCATAAAGAATTTTGGTCTATAATAAATGATATATTTGTTGCATATAGAGTGTGCATGCACTCTTGTGAGTTGATAGCCTTGTATTTGTTGTTCGTGTATGCCCAGTAGGAACATGCATGTGTTCCTGCTAGGCATTTTTTGGTGCCAAGCACACTCCACTACCTCATCTATCTCAAGCTCGAAAAAATATTTCCCGACATCTTCACACAAAAATAGTGTCCATGGACATATTTTTCTTATTTTAGTACTCTTGTTTGATTCATAGAAAATTTCATGTTATTTCAAGACCATTGTGAGAAGAATTGGAAGAAAACATTGTCCAAGAGGAATTTGAATTGTGGTTTGTGTCTTCATATGTCTTCTTGGAATTGGAAGATGAATTTGTCCAATTGGAATTGTTGTTTTTGTCTTTTTGTCTCTTCTTAGAATTGGAAGAAAAAATTGTCCAATTGGAATTGTTAGTTGTGTAATACCAAGATAAATTTATCCAATTGGAATTTGAATTGTTAGTTTTCTTCTTATGTAATACCAAGAAAAAATCATTTTCTTCTTGGGGTGTTTGGAAGCCAATTTTTCTCTTTAAATATGGGGAACCGTCGGATTGAAGAAATAAAGTCCTTGAGAAAACATAAATTTATTAAAAATGTATAAGAATAAAGAGAAAAGGAAAAGTTACATATGTCAAAGTGTAGGAGTTTAGAAGAGGCCAATCCAAATTATATCAGAATATATGCCACTATTGTTTCTCCTCCATCACCACAAACAAAGTGCAAGAGTTCATTAGAGACCTGTCCATCCAGTATATCATAAATACAACTTGTTGTGGATGACCATATGATGGAGGATTTGCTTGGAGCTAATTAAACAATGGATGAAATTAGAGAGGCAAGTAGTGTACAAAATTCATGTGGTGCAACCTCTTTCTAGACAATCAGACGTTGCAGAAACTAGTCAATCCCATGTCCATTGTCCTTCCATATAATTTGATTCATTAGTGATTGAATGCGTAAGAACTGCAACATTGTTATCTCCACAGTAGGGAGGTCAAGATTTCTAGAACAAGGGGTTCATCATCCCTACCTAGATTGAACATTGTGCAAAAAAGAACTCCTAAAAGCATCGAGGTCGATGAAAGTGGTATAGAATCACTTGAAGGTAAGTTACCTAATCGTATTATTCGTTATAATTCTTATAAAATCATTAAAGAATATGTTGAACCAAAATCCAATGCTACTAAATTTCAATTATGTTTGTCTTTGTTAAAATTTATAATTTTAACTATTGTTAGGAGAATTTTAGGCATTAAAATAGTTGAAAGTTTAGAAACAAGTCATCATATCGTTAGAAACCTTGTAGATGATTTTCAAAGAATTGGTAATATATATCATTCTAAAGACAACAACGCAACCCGACGTGTCTTGTCACAATCAATTGTTAGCAAGATGAAAATAAAATATTGTTTTCTACAACAAGTCTTGCACCTCATAAAATGCAATGCCGAAACCCTTAGAAAGTATTCTCATATACAAGATATCCAAGAAACAAGTGGCCCAATATATTTGTGGGCCTTCACTTGTAGGCTACTTCATTCTGAGATGAAGTTAATTGGAGTAGTTAAATGACTAGTACATGATTTCTGGCATGAGAACACTAGGCCTTTTTCCAACCAAAAATATGTACTAAAATTGAGAAGGGGATATAGGGACCGTGAATCCCATATTAAATAATTTCTTGACATTACACAAGCATAATTGTATGAGAGATTTAGGACAGTACATAGTGCACTTAACTTGGGCCAAATATATTTCCATAAATGCAAGTCTTGGTATGTTCGAATAAACATAATTCATAACACATGTTGTTGTAGATGTCACATTGAGTATCGTTATTATTATCACACACACACACACACACACACACACACACACACACACATATATATATATTATCATAACACCCTTTTTGTATGAATTTTTAGTTATATTGCCATCATCGTCATCTAAAGACTTTATTCACATCGTCTTGTGTATAGGACTAAAGGGTTTCTTGGTGCAAAAGTGATTAGACCAAGGTCCTTCTCAAGTTACCAACAAAAGGTACTGAAGTATTCTAGAGACTATCATTTTCAACTTCTTGAGAGGGAAGAAGTCTCACTCGAAGCACAACCAAGATGAGAAAGAGAGGGAAGGGTAAGGAGAACACTTCGACAAATATTGGAAGTTTAAATATTCATGTTAGTCTTGCATGAGATAGATTAATCATGTAGTAGTTCTGACCATTTTGTAACTGAGAATAAAGAAACAGAGTTGTGTTCCCATTCACAAGGAAGCAATTAAGCATATTATACATAAAAGATAATAGAAAGTACTATTCAATACACTCAGAATATTAAATATACAAGATATATTCAAAATCCGGGCCTCCAATTATATTATCATATAAACTTCTTCTCATAGCTTGAGTCACATATATAAGTAATAATAGGATACTCCCCAACAAGTATGAGACAAGGTTATATCAATCCCTTTCTCTTTCCAACTCTACAATAATACAAAACTCTATTACATTGACAGTCAGGTTCTTACCTATATCTCAAGATTCAGCTAAGATAACAACGTGAATGATAACAACAATGACTCTAGAGACAAAAACGACAACCCCATAAACAACCAACAACCTTATTACAATCATATTGATCTTATATATATAATCGGATCTAGGTTTAATGGTTGAGAACCCAAGAGTTCTCTCTTCTTCTTGATCTTGTTGCAAATTATTTCTTCAAAAATGATGTTGCACTATCCTTCCAACCACCTTTTTTTTCTTCCTTTAGTCCGTTGTTCAGCTCCTCAGTATCTTGCAAAAATTATGTTCACCAAAATGAAGATGCAGCATAACTTGCGCAACTTAAATTCATCAAAATGAAGGGCCCAATAGTGTTGTACATTTTATCAAAAAGATTGCTTAGATGGGACATGCCCTAGGTATGATGGAATGAAATTATTGAGAAAGTGAATCCATGTAAGCGATGGGTATGAATTGGAGAGGAACGAGGTTGCATTGCAAAACTTTAAATATGTCTCATATGATATTGATGGAGGAAAGGAAAGAAAAAAGATTCAATTTGTCAATTTATAAGTACAAGTATGTGACTTAATGAAGGAATTCATTGAAAATAAATGACATTATGTTCAACATATCCATGTGGCTCAATGGCAGGATGAGCATTTTAGACTATGCAAAGATACATTTCATGTTGGTATTGTGTTATCAGTGGTTGATTTTGCAAATAACTACACCCTTCAACCACAAAAGGATATTCAAATCCAATATTATCACTCATATAAGGTCAACATAATGGTCCATATCACTTGCAGGCATGGGCCGGATAGTAATGAAGAAAACATAGTTATATTGAAGGAGTTTCATTTATACATAAGCGATGATCGATGCCATAAATTAGCCTATGTACAACATTGCTTTCAGTTTTTTTACAATCACCTTAAGGAGAAGAAATACAGATGGATAAACATTGGATTTGGTCATATGGTTGTGCATGTCTATTAAAAAATGATCGTGTATTTCAATAGTTGTGTATGTTGCACAAAAAACTCAAGGTACCACAAATTTGGAACTATTTTGAGTCTGGACACAGGAAGGGGGGGCATGATGGAGTATTTTCATGCATAAAACGAGTGTTAAATAGGTAAGAAATGAAGTTCTCAACTACTTCCCTCATTCAATATGAAAAATCCATTTTTGAACGGTGTTCTTCAGTAATGGGAGAGGGAATAAGAATCTGTGAATACTAGTCACACAAGAAAGGACATGTACATAGATATTTTTGGGAGGTGGTAGATTTATATCGATCATAGTAGTATGAATGAAAAAAAATCCAGGGCAGTCGTTGATTCCACTCATTTATAATATCAGACAATTAAATAGTTCAAATATGGATGATACAAATATCTTTCTGATGTGGTACATGTAGTAGTAATGAATGGGATGATTGTAAATCGACAAAATGGGTTGATAGATAGGTTCATGTATCACTCCCCATTGGTCAACATATAACTATGGAGTTATCCCAGTTGGAGGAGGACTAATAAATTATTTCAATTTATTATGATCTTCTCTTAGATCTTGTACTACCATGTTAATTGAAACCTTCTATTAAATTTTCCATAACTAGCATCAATGTTTTATTCTTTGATCATTTAGTGGAATAACATGTTGGCACTCCATTCTTTACAGGGAAAATATATGTAGTGGTTTCCCCAAGATATAATGAATGGGGCATTGATTATTGGCTAACACATTTCTTAGAGGGAAAACAAACCCTCATGTGATCTATAACAGACTCCAAAGGAGCTGAATTTTTTATTGGGTCAATGGTTATCAAAGCAAAATATCTGAAAAAGGGATGAAAGAACATGGAAGAAAGTTTGTTATGCATTTCAATATTATAAACCAGGTCAAATCGTATACCACTTTACAAACTTGGTTGTTGGTACAAACCTTCGACTACAAACAATGTCAAGTAAGAACTCCTCAAAGGTATACTACTTCTTACTTTACTCTGAGCACGAGAAGTTAATGGATAATGTCAGTATTAGAAGTGATCTTCATGGTCTACTTGAATGATGATAGATATGTAAAATGAATTATTGAACAAATATTTCATATTTATGAATTATTGAAATTTTGGCTTCATTTTATGGTTGTTATGGTATTATTGTCTTATTTCATTGAAATTCCATGCCTTTACATTCCTTTCCATGTCCTTCCTTCCCATGACTTCTCATGCCTTTCCTTTTCTTTCCATTCCATGCCTTTCCTTGTCATAACATGCCTTGCCTTGCCTTCACATGACATCCCATGCCATGTCTTTCCCTATCTTTCCTTTCATGGCCTTACCTTTCCATGCCTTTCCTTCACTTTCCTTACCTTGCCATGCCTTACCTTTCCTTGAATTTCCTTTCCTTTCCATTCCATGCCTTTCATTGTCATAACATGCCTTGCCTTGCCTTCACATGCCATGCCATGCCATGCCTTTCCCTATCTTTCCTTGCCTAGCCTTACCTTTCCATGCCTTTCCTTCACTTTCCTTACCTTGCGATGCCTTACCTTTGCTTGAATTTCCTTTCCTTTCCTTTCCTTGCATTGCATTAAATTTCCTTGCCTTAAAATTCCTTTCCTTAACTTTCCTTACCTTCCCTTCACTTGCACTGACTTTCCATGCCATGCATTGCCTTGCCTTTAGTTTCCATGCCATTCCTTTCCTTAACTTTCCCTACCTTCCCTTCACTTGCATTGACTTTCCATGCCATGCATTGCCTTGCCTTTAGTTTCCATGCCATTCCTTTCCTTACCTTCCCTTTCCTTTCCTTACCTTGTCATGCATTTCCTTCACTTTCCTTACCTTGTCATGCCTTTCCTTTCCTTGCCTTGCATTCACTTACCTTGCCTTTCCATGCCTTGCCTTCACTTGCCTTACCTTTCCTTACATTTCCTTCACTTCCCTTGTCTTTCCATGCCTTTCCTTTCCTTCACTTTCCATACCATACCATGAAATGCATTGCCTTTCAATTCCATGCCATTCCTTGCCATGTAATACCATTCATTTCCTTTCCTTTACATTCCATGCATTTCCTTTCCATGCCTTTCCATGCCATGTTATGCCATGCCTTTCCTTACCATGCCTTTCCATGCCATGCCTTACCTTTCCTTTCCTTTCCATGCCATGCCTTTCCTTTCCCTCACATGTCATGCCATGCCAAGCCATACCTTGCCTTCACATTACATGCCTTTCCTTGCCTTTCCTTTCCTTTCCTTGCCTTCCCATGCCATGTCATGCTTTTCCTTGTCATTCATTGTTTTTCCTTTTCCTTCCATGCCATGCCATGTCTTTCCATTCCATGCCATGCCATGCCTTTCCTTGCCTTGCCTTTTCACTCCATGGATTTACATCACTTTCCTTACCTTGCCTTCACTTGCCTTGCCTTTCCATGCCATTCATTACCTTTCCTTCACTTGCCATGCCATTCCATGCCATGCATCAGCTTTCCATGCCATGTCATCTCTTTCAATGCCATGCCATGCCTTCCCTTTCCTTTCCATGCCATGTATTTCCTTTACATTGCTTACCATGCCATGCCATACCATGCATTTCCTTGCCATGCCCTTCCATGCCATCCCTTACTTTGTTTTTCATTGTCATGTCATTCCTTTCCTTTCCATGCCATGTATTGATTTTACTTCACATGCCATTCCATTCCATTCATTTCCTTGCATTGCCTTGCCATTTCAAACCTTTCCTTCAATCTCCTTACCTTTACATGACTTACCTTGCCTTTCGTTGTCTTTCATTGCCTTGAATTTACTTCACCTGCCTTGCCATGCCATGCCATGCATTTCCTCTTCATCTATTTCCTTTCCTTGACTTGTTATTCAATGACATTCCTTACCATGCCATGCCATACCATTCCTTTCCATGCCATGCCATGTCATGCTTTGCCTTGCCTTGATTTTCCATGCCATATCTTTCCTTTCCTTTCCTTTCCATGACATGCCTTTCCTTTGCTTTACAAGCCATGCCTTGCCTTTCCTTTCCATTCCATGTCATGCATTTCCTTTCCTTCACATCCCATTCCATGCCATGCCATGCCTTGCCTTTCCATGCCTAGTATAACAAGGTGTTAAATTGACAACCATATATAATAAGAAGTGATCAAAACCCTAGTGCGATAGATGCCCCAAAAAAGAGTTGTACTAGTTACAAAATGACATCGTATGGACCCCACTAATTGAAAACCAGTGCCCCAGATCCAATGCAACTGACGATTCATCCATCTGAATCCCAGTTTGGGTTTTATCACGAGTTGTAACTCGTCTCCTCAAGTCATTTAGCGACATATCAAAACTTTGGACAAGGGGCATAAAATCAAAACTGAGCAACATAATGGAGTTCTATAAGCTACCCCATGTTTTTTTTTCCAAGGCCGACGTGACTAGAATAGAAAATTTTTACCAACACATTGTTCTTGAAAATCGACCTCTTGTTCATAAATTTCACTATGCCTCATTGAGAAAAAGACTAGTGTGAGAGAACCTCCAAAAAATGGTTTTTCGGTCAACAAAATGATGACAGATGGGCCCCACTAGCTGAAACCCATTGCCCCAGATCCAATGTAGCCAAAGGTTCATCCATCTGAGTTATATTTTGAGTTTTATCATGAGTTTCAACTCACCTCCTCAATCCATTCAGAGACATGTCAACACTTTGGTCTAGGGGCATAAAATCCAAACCGAGTAGTATAACGAAGTTCTGTAAGCTCCCACACATCTATTTTTCCAAGGCCCACGTGACTACACTACCACAATTTCCCAGCACAATGTTCTTGAAAATTGACCTTTGGTTCAGAAATTGCACTATGCCTCATTGAGCAAAACCATAGTGTTGGATATCCTCCAAAAAATGGTTTTTCGATCAATGGAATGTCAACAGATGGGCCCCACAAGATGAAACTCAGTACCCCAGATCTAATAAACCGACAGTTATTCCATCTGAGTCCCATTTTGAGTCTTATTGTGAGTTGCAACTTGCCTCGTTAAGCCATTCTCAGACATGTCATAACTTTGGTCTAGGGGCATCAAATCCAAACCAAGCAACATAATGAAGTTCTCTAAGCTCCCACGCTTTAGTTTTTCCAAGGCGTGCGTGACTACACTACCCATAATTTCCAAAGACAGTGTTCTTGAAAATTTACCTCTCATTAAGAAATTGCACTATGATTGATTGAGAAAAACCATAGAGCCAAATATCCTCCAAAAAATGGTTTTACGATCAATAGAAAGAGAACGGATGGGCCTCACTAGCTAAAACTTGGTGCCCCAGATCCAATGCAACCAATGGTTCATCAATTTTATTATTGGCTTGAGTTTTATCGCGAGTTGTAACTCGCCTCCTCAATCCATTCATGGACATGTTGACACTTTTTTCTAGGGGTATAAAATCCAAACGGAGTAGCACAAAAAAAAATTGTAAGCTCCCGAACGTCTATTTTTCCAAGTCCCACATGACTACACTACCCACAATTTCCCATCACAATGTTATTTAGAATTGACCTCTCATTCAGAAATTATACTATGCTTCATTGAGAAAAACCCTAGTGCCAGATATCCTCCAACAAATTGTTTTCCAGTGAATGGAATGACAATAGATGGGCCCCACTTCCTGAAACTCGGTGCCCCAAATCCAATGCTACCGATGGTTCAACCATCTAAGTCTCGGTTTAATTTTCATCGTGAGTTGCAACTTGCCTCCTCAAGACATTCATATACATGTCGACACTTTGGCTGAGGGGCATATAATCCAAACCAAACAGCATAATAGAGTTCCATATTCTCATGCACATCTATTTTTCTGAGGCCAATGTCACTACACTACCCACAATTTCCTAGCACAGTGTTCTTGAAAATCGACCTCTCATTCAAAACTTGCACTATGCCTCATTGAGAAAAAACATAGTGTCAAAGATCCTCCAAAAAATAGTTTTTCGGTCAAAAGAATGATAACATATGGGCTCCACTAAATGAAATATGGTGCTCTAGATCCAATGTAACTGACGGTTCCTCCATCTCAGTCCCGATTTGAGTTTTATCCTGAGTTCGAACTCACCTCCTCAAGTTATTCATGGACATAGCAAGGAACAACAAGGCGATGTCTTGGTATAGGTCTAGGTCTAGGTATGGAAATGCTAGGAAAGGAAAATCAAAGCAAGCCAAGGCAAGACATAACAAGGCTAATCAAAGCTAGACATGGAAAGGCAAGGCAAGGTCTAGGCGTAGGTCTAAGTCTAGGTAAATCCTATTAATTATGATAATCCATGTTTCACAACTATGAAAATACCTTATATATATGAATGAATATAGCTTATGTTATGATATTGAAATTCTCATGCAAGTATTTTTATCTAATATAGATAGGATAACAATTTGTTACATGCTTAATGAATCCTTTAATTGGAATTTTTACGTATTGAAGTTGTTCATTTAGTACAAGCATTATTTTTTTTAGGAAAAATAAGGTATGATACATGAATGTTGTTATTTTTTTATTAAATTAACTTAATTAATGCCTTGGCATCCCATTCCTTGCCTTTCCAAGCCATGTCATGGCAAGGCAAGACGTGACTTCACAAGGTAGGAAAAGGTAAGGGAAGACATGGCATGGCATGGCATGGCATGGCATGACAAGGAAAGGCATGCCATGGCATGGTATGGAAACTGAAGGCAAGGCAATTCATGGAATGGCATGGAAAGGAAAGGAATGGATTGGAAAGGCAAGGCAAGGCATGGGAAGGCATGGTAAGTCTTCTCTTCTTCCAACAATGAGACACAAGATATCTCTTGTTTGACATAGACCCCTTGGTATTATTCTTCTTCTTTCTCTCGTTGATTGGTTTGTTTCTTTATGTTTGTGAAGGTTTCAGATGAGTCTACAAAATATCTGCATCACTACTCTCCTTAAATATATTATAACGTCGATGTGGTAGTGAGTTGACACATTCATTTAGTGTTGTTTCACATTCTTCTAATAATCAATCCAAATCTGGCATGTCTTTTTCCTTCACGAAAATGGTTTTTATGGTGATGGAATTTTCACTTCTACCATAAGAGACTAGGCCTTCATTCTTGTCCCAATGGATGACTATGATTAGGATTAGGAAACCTTGTCTCATATTGGCTATCCCTTGTCTATCATATCCATTTGAGGATTTTAGAGAGAATATCTCGGGTATTCTTCTCAAATTCATTGATCCACTCTTGAGAGGTGTCTATGGAAGGATATCTTACCAATTTAGCCTTAGTCATGGTGCTATCATCAATAGTGGAAATGGAAGGTTTCATTGCTTCTTTGTAATCTTGTACATCTTCTTAAATCCTTTCTAAGGCCTTCTCCTCCTATACCAAATCTGATTTCACCTGCATCATCACCTCTGTAAACCTATCATATAGCCAGTTATCCATCTAGATGACCTTCTCACTAAGGTAAACAAGTTTCTCTCTATGCATGTCCAAAATTTTTCTAACTACTATGAGGGATTCTTGGGCTTCTTTACATTTATTATTGAAAAATGGAAAAAATTGGGTATAGTTATCCATATGGTTCTCCATTTCTTCCATGCTCTAGGTAAACATATTAACCTGCACCTACAAGCTCTCATTCTCTTCTGGAAGTTCCACATTGTTATCCCTTAAGTATTCCAACTTATCTCTGCTTATTTTTCATATGATGCACTCTACAATATTTTGTTCAAAATTCTATAAGTAGTGTCTTGGTCAAGGATGAAACTAATTTTATACCATATGATCCATAATCAAGGGGATCAAATCCCACTCACTTCACCAACACAAATACTAGTGCAAAATTCTATTTCTTTTTTGTATGTCAGTTATAGATCTAGTTGGCATATGGTTCTTGGTATCCTAGAGGATACCAAGCCTTAGTCATATGCCTTGCACTCATCAATTATTTATCAATGACAATTAAAATTTATTCCAATAAGTATAAAATATCTACAACACTCTGTCACTATCATGTAGCACTTTTTATAGTTGAGGCTCACTATGCCACTTAGGTATGTGACTTGGCTATAATGATAAATGAATTTATCATTGAAACTATCCTTTGGCTAATGTATTGATTATATGACTCATTTCTTATCTTGTATAATGAGTATCTATGGCACATTTATGTTCCTTAGTATCCCACTCACCCATTAATGAGACCATTAGGATCATGGAAGCATTTCTCCACACATGGTCAATGTAGAAATTAAATATTATTTAAATAATGAATATACATAGGTGCCTCCACACACCAATGAATTACACCTTTATTCACCTCATTCATTTATTCCATGAGGTTTATGTTCCATATGGCATCTCTCCTACACATGGGTATCATAATATTTTGTGACATTGGATTTCATGTCAAAGTTGCACCAACACTCAAGGGGGATATTCCATGCCGCGTTTGCACCCTAAGTGAATGAGAAAAAGTGAGCATAGATTATTCCTGAACTAATAGTACAAACATGGGAATCCAAGCAACAACAATATTCTTTGGAGTTCCTTGGAGACAGGTTTATGGTGTGGAATATTTATACATTAAATTGTTCATGTTCTTTGTTCATAAATTAGGGTTAGATTTTACGTAGGATTGCTAGCAAATGGAACATACATATATTGAATTCTATGGGTTTATAAGTTTCTTAGGTTCACATGTTGCACTAGAAAATGGAGAGTGATCACATGGTGTTCTCCCATGTCTATGTATCATATGTAGTTGTATGCAAAACAATAAAGAAAAGTGTGAGTTCTCTCTTTATCACTAGGATTTTTAGAACACATAGAGTGTTGAGAAACCTGGACAAATCATGGGTTCAAATGGATAACAATTAGAGGTCATGGATGCTCCTATGAATTCCTAACACATAATGTATGACCCAACAAATAATTCTAAACTACCACAGGGATTAAAAACACCTAGAAACAAGTGAAATTTTCCTAGGAAAACAATTTAATCTCCCAACAACAATGAAATTTTTCCGACTAAAAAAATGGAAACTCAACAACAAAGGAAGTCACCCAAACAAACAAATGGGTTCCCAACAACAAAGTAATTCTCCCTAGAAAATAAATGGACACCCAACAACAAAGGAATTCTCCCCAACAAAAAAATAGATGCTTAACAATGAAGGAATTTTCTCTAGAAAACCAATGGATTCCCAACAACAAAGGGAACATCAGAGATAATGGACAATTATCCCCAACAATATCAATTGAATTATAACCTCTCCCAAGGAGAGAGAGTATGTGATGGCAATGAAATTGCGATGCTTAAATTAGTAACTTATGTATAAAAACACCCTGGATGGGGTGCCACGTAGCATAGGTAGGCCACGCGGTTTGGAGCCATATTGGGCCTTAAATACAGGCGACTGACTCCCATCCCCTCACCATTAATATGGGAGAAAGATCGAGCAGACAGGCCCATGGGATGAGCCCTCTCACGCAAGTGAAGAGAATGGACACACAAGGAACTAGGAGGATAGCCTTAATGGTCAATCCTGTCATGATCACCCTTAAGTTTATCAGTGGTTTTGGCCGGGAGAGAATTCAGTTCAAGTTTGAACAACTGAAGGTAGACATCTTGAAGCACTGGTACAGAGGAAGCAACCCCGTTGATGTTCTGGTCATTTTTTTTCTCATACACATGTTGAGGGAAAGAGGCAAGCCTCGTAGAGGCGCAACCTCGTATGCTCTCGATGCTCGTCGAAAGAAAATAGATATTTGAACAAGCATTGTCCATGGCTCGGATGAAGCTAGTCCAAAAATCCAGGAAGCCTAGGATTCCTCCAATGGCCTATGTGGAGGAGATTCTTTCGGAAGAACCCATTCAGGCTCCTCTAGAACATCTCCTCTTTACAGTTCCCAAAATTGGAATCCGCCAACCTGCTTTTTAGGGGAGGTTGACCTAAAGGCCACAGGGACACCACATAGCTGCCATAGAAAGGATGACCAAACAGAGGAACCCACTACTTCCTATGTCAAAGAAGAAATAACGGAAGTTGTGGATGCGACGGTGACTTCAAGCATAGGGGAATTCTCCATAGATACGGACCGCCAGAATAAAAAAAGAGGACTACAACGAAGGCACGCGACAAGAGAGGAGTAGGCCATCAAACCAAGAGAAGTGTTGCCAGAGGATATCTGGGTGAGGGAGGGTGGCATGGATCCTGTGCCACGTCCCCTCTCCATCATGCAGGAAGCATGGCGTGTCCAACCACCATTTTTCCACCTAGAACACCTGGAGCTGATATTTCAAACAAGAAGCCTACTGGAAGACCAAATGCACCATGCCATCCAAATCAACCAGTGCATAGACATGTTGTATGATGCCTACTCCAACATGCCACCAAGACGATGGTGCCCAACGTGTGCACAACTCTTCACACTACTAGCCAGAGAAGGAAGGCAGGAAGGAGATGATGAAACCACCGGCTAATTGTTACAGTTAATGTTTCTAGTTAGAAGTTTTGTTTTGATTAGAACTAGGGATCTAACACCGTTAAGGTTTCACTATGTTGTAAGTAGGAATCTAAGGGAACATTTTCGGACTAATTTTTTCCATATGTCCTAGTTTTCTTCAGGCAGGATAGATTGGAGCTCGTTTTTTGATACGCGATACATTGGAGGCCGACTATCCTAGTTTCCATTTTTTTGGCGGGATAGTTGGCAGTCCAGATGTATTTGTAAGCCTGAAAAGTTAATACAATAGGATCCTCACCTTTTTTACTTAAAAATATGTTTTAGGGTAAGGTTAGTGCAACATGAAGTTCATGCAATACTATCGTTAGATAACATAAATGTAATCTTGATATTCTTTGCAATATGAAGTTAATGCAATGCTTTTTGTTA
>JZKD02S1808016.1:488305-517268 GCA_000966675.3 Picea glauca
GTCTCTTCTTAGAATTGGAAGAAAAAATTGTCCAATTGGAATTGTTAGTTTTCTTCTTATGTAGTAGCAAGAAAAAATCATTTTCTTCTTGGGGTGTTTGGAATCCAGTTTTTCTCTTTAAATATGGGGAACCATCGGATTGAAGAAATAAAGCCCTCGAGAAAACATAAATTTATTAAAAAGGTATAAGAATAAATAGAAAAGGAAAAGTTACATATGTCAAAGCATAGGAGTTTAGAAGAGGCCAATCCAATTTATATCATAATATATGCCACTATTGTTTCTCCTCCATCACCAAAAATAAAGTGCATGAGTTCATTAGAGACCAATCCATCAAGTATATCATCAACACAACTTGTTGTGGATGACCATATGATGGAGGATTTTCTTGGAGCTAATTAAAAAATGGATGAAATTAGAGAGGCAAGTAGTGTACAAAATTCATGTGGTGCAACCTCTTTCTGGACAATTAGTCATTGCAGAAACTAGTCAATCCTATGTCCACTGTCCTTCCATATAATTTGATTCACCAGTGATTGAATGCGTAAGAACTGCAACATTGTTAACTCCATAGTAGGGAGGTCAAGAGTTCTAGAACAAGGGGTTGATCATCCCTACCTAGATTGAACATTGTGCAGAAAAAAACTCCTAAAAGAATCTAGGTGAATGAAAGTGGTCTAGAATCACTTGAAGGTAAGTTACCTAATCATATTATTCGTTATAATTCTTATAAAATCATTAAAGAATCTGTTGAACCAAAATCCGATGCTGCTAAATTTCAATTATGTTTGTCTTTGTTAAAATTTATAATTTTAACTACTAAAGGGTTTGTTGGTGCAAAAGTGATTAGACCAGTGTCCTTCTCAAGTTACCAACAAAAGGTACTGAAGTATTCTAGAGACTATCATTTTCATCTTCTCGGGAGGGAATAAGTCTCACTCGAAGCACAACCAAGATGAGAAAGAGAGGGAAGGGTAAGGAGAACACTTAGACAAATATCGGAAGTTTCAATATTCATGTTAGTCTTGTGTGAGATAGATTAATCATGTAGTAGTTATGACCATTTCCTAACTGGGAATAAAGAAACAAAGTTGTGTTCCCATTCACAAGGAAGCAATTAATCATATCAAACATAAAAGATAATATAAAGTACTATTCAATACATTTAGAATATTAAATATACAAGATATATTCAAAATTTGGGCCTCCAATTATATTATCATATAAACTTATTCACATAGCTTGAGTCACATATATAAGTAATAACAGGATATTCCCCAACAAGTATGAGACAAGGTTATATCAGTCCCTTTCTATTTCCAACTCTACAATAATACAAATCTTTATTACATTGACAGTCTGGTTCTTACCTAGATCTCAAAATTCAGCTAAGATAACAATGTGAATGATAATAACAATGACTCTAGAGACAAAAACGACAACCCCAGAAACAACCAACAACCTTATTACAATCATATTGATCTCATGTATATAATCGGATATAGGTTTGATGGTTGAGAACCCGAGAGTTGTCTCTTCTTCTTGATCTTGTTGCAAATTATTTCTTCAAAACTGATGTTGCACTATCCTTCCAACCACTTTTTGTTTCTTCCTTTAGTCCATTGTTTATCTCCTTGACAACTTGCAAAACTTATGTTCACCAAAATGAAGATGCAACATAACTTGTGCAACTTAAATTCATCAAAATGAAGGGCCCAATAGGGTTGTAAATTTTATCAAAAAAATTGCTTAGATGGGACATGCCCCAGGTATGATGGAATGAAATTATTGAGAAAGTGAATCCATGTAAGTGATGAGTATGAATTGGGGAGGAATGAGGTTGCATTGTAAAACTTTAAATATGTCTCATATGATATTGATGGAGGAAAGGAAAGAAAAAAGATTTAATTTGTCAATTTCTAAGTACAAGTATGTGACTTAATGAAGGACTTCATTGAAAATAAATGACATTATGTTCAACATATCCATGTGGCTCGATGGAAGGATGAACATTTTAGAATATGCAGAGATACATTTCATGTTGGTATTGTGTTATCAATAGTTGATTTTGCAGATAACTACACCCTTCAACCACAAAAGGATATTCAAATCCAATATTATCACTCATAGAAGGTGAACATAATGGTACATATCACATACATGCACGGGCCAGATAGTAACGAAGAAAACATAGTTATATTGAAGGAGTTTCATTTCTACATAAGCGATGATCGGTGCCATAAATTAGCTTATGTACAACATTTCTTTCAGTTTTTTTACAATCACCTTAAGGAGAAGAAATACATATGGATCAACATTGGATTTGGTCATATGGTTGTGCATGTCTATTAAAAAATGATTGTGTATTTCAATAGTTGTGTATGTTGCACAAAAAACTCAAGGTACCACAAACTTGGAACTATTTTGAGTCTGGGAACGGGAAGAGGGAGCATGATGGAGTATGTTCATGAATAAAAAGAGTCTTACATAGGTAAGAAATGAAGTTCTCAATTACTTCCCTCATTCAAGATGTGAAATCCATTGTTGAATAGTGTTCTTCAGTAATGGGAGAGGGAATAAGAACCCGTGAATACCAGTCACACAAGAAAGGACCTGTACATATATATTTTTGGGACGTGGTCGATTTATATCGATCATACTAATATGAATGAAAAACAATCCAGGGAACTCATTGATTCCACTCATTTAGAACATCAGACAATGAAATAGTTCAAATATGGATGATACAAATATCTTTCTTATGTGGTCCATGTAGTAGTAATGAATGGGATGATTGTGAATCGATAGAATGGGTTGATAGATGGGATAATGTATCACTACCCATTGTTCAACATATAACTATGGAGTTATCCTAGTTGGAGGAGGAATAATAAATTATTTCAATTTATTATTATCATCTCTCAGATATTGTACTGCCATGTTAATTGAAACCTTCTATTAAAATTTCCATAACTAGCATCAATGTTTTATTCTTTGATCATTTAGTGGAATCACATGTTGGCACTCCATTTTTTACAGGGAAAATATAGGTAGTGGTTTCCCCAAGATATAATGAATGGGACATTGATTATTGGCTAACACATTGCTTAGAGGGAAAACAAACCCTCATGTGATCTATAACAGACTCCAAAGGAATTGAATTTTTGATTGGGTCGATGGTTATGAAAGGAGAATATCTAACAAGGTATGAAAGACCATGGAAGAAAGGTTGTTATGTATTTCAATATTATAAACCAGGTCAAATCGTATACCACTTTACAAACTTAGTTGTTAGTAAAAACCTCTGACTACAAACAATGTCGAGTAAGAACTCATCAAAGGTACGCTACTTATTACCTTACTCTGAGCACGAGAAGTTAATGGATAATGTCAGTATTATAAGTGATATTCATGGTCTACTTGAATGACGATAGATATGTAAAATGAATTATTGAACAAATATTTCATATTTATGAATTATTGAAATTTTGGCTTCATTTTATGGTTGTTATGATATTATTGTCTTATTTCATTGAAATTCCATGCCTTTACATTCCTTTCCATGTATTTCCTTCCCATGACTTCCCGTGCCTTTCCTTTCCTTTCCATTCCATGCAATCCTTGTCATAACATGCCTTGCCTTGCCTTCACATGCCATGCCATGCCATGCCTTTCCCTATCTTTCCTTTCTTTGCCTTACCTTTCGATGCCTTTCCTTCACTTTCCTTACCTTTCCATGCCTTACCTTTCCTTGAATTTCCTTTCCTTTCCTTTCCTTGCATTGCATTAAATTTACTTGCCTTAAAATTCCTTTCCTTAACTTTTCTTACCTTCCCTTCACTTGCATTGACTTTCCATTCCATGCCTTACCTTGCCTTTAGTTTCCATGCCATTCCTTTCCTTACCTTTCCTTTCCTTTGCTTACCTTGTCATGCATTTCCTTCACTTTCCTTACCTTGCCATGCCTTCCCTTTCCTTGTCTTGCATTCACTTACCTTTCATTTCCATGCCTTGCCTTCACTTGCCTTACCTTTCCTTACCTTTCCTTCACTTCCCTTGTCTTTCCATGCCTTTCCTTTCCTTCACATTCCATACCATACCATGCGATGCATTGCCTTTCAATTCCATGCCATTCCTTGCCATGTAATACCATTCATTTCCTTTCCTTTCCATGCCATGAATTTCCTTTCCATGCCTTTCCTTAGCATGTATTTCCATGCCATGCCTTACCTTTCCTTGCCTTTCCATGCCATGCCTTTCCTTTCCTTCAAATGTCATGACATGCCAAGCCATACCTTGCCTTCACATGCCATGCCTTTCTATGCCATGTCATGCTTTCCCTTGCCATTCATTGCCTTTATTTTTCTTTCCATGCCACACCATGTATTTCCATTCCATTCCATGCCATGCCTTTCCATGCCATGCCATGCCTTTCCATGCCTTGTCTTTCCATTCCATGGCTTTCCATCACTTGCTTTACCTTTCCTTACCTTGACTTCACTTTCCTTTCCATGCCATGACTTTCCTTTCCATCACTTTGCATGCAATGCAATTCCATGCCTTTCCTTTCCTTCACTTTTCATGCCATGCCATGCCATGCATTCCATTAAAATTCCATTCCATGCATTTCCATTCCATGCCATGCATTTCCTTTCCATGACATGTCATCCCTTGCCACGACATGCCACGTTATGCCTTTCATTTCCATGCCTTACCATGCCATGCCTTGCCTTGCCTTTCCTTTCCATTACATACCTTTACTTTCCATGTCATTCATTTCCTTCTCTTTACATCCCATGCCATGTCATACCATGCCTTGAATTTCTTGGCCTTGCCTTACCTTTCCATGCCTTTCCTTCACTTTCCTTACCTTTCCATGCCTTACCTTGCCTTTCCTTTCCATGTCATGTCTTTCCTTTACATTCCTTACCATGCCATGCCATACCATGCATTTCCTTGGCATGCCTCGCCTCGCCATGCCTTACCTTGTTTTTCATTGTCATGTCATGCCTTTCCTTTCCATGCCATATCTTAATTTTCCTTCACATTCCATGCCATTCCATGCCTTTCCTTGCATTTCCTTGCCATTTCAGGTCTTTCCTTCACTCTCCTTACCTTTACATGCCTTACCTTTCCTTTCCTTGTCTTTCCTTCCCTTGAATTTACTTCACTTTCCTTGCCATGCCATGTCATGCATTTCCTTTTCATGTCTTTCATTTCCTTCACTTGTTATGCAATGACATTCCTTACCATGCCATGCAATACCATTCCTTTCCATGCCATGTCATGTCATGTTTTGCCTTGCCTTTCCTTTCCATGCCATGTCTTTCCTTTCCTTTCCATGACATGTATTTCCTTTCCTTTATAGGCCATGCCTTACCTTTCCTTTCCATTCCATGTCATGACTTTCCTTTCCTTCACATACCATTCCATGCCTAGTTTAACAAGGTGTTAAATTGACAACCATATATAATAATAAGTGAGAAAAACCCTAGTGCTATAGATCCTTCTAAAAATATTTGTACTGGTAACAAAATGACATCGTATGGACCCCACTAATTGAAAACCAATTCCCCATATCCAATGCAACCAACAACTCATCCATCTGAGTCCTAGTTTGAGTTTTATCATTAGTTGTAACTCGCCTCCTCAAGTCATTTAGAGACACGTCAAAACTTTGGACAAGGGGTATAAAATCAAAACTGAGCAACATAATGGAGTTCTATAAGCTCCCCCATGTTTGTTTTTCCAAGGCCCACGTGACTATAATAGCCAAAATTTACCAACACATTGTTCTTGAAAATCGACCTCTCATTCATAAATTGCACTATGCCTCATTGAGAAAAATCCTAGTGTGAGAGAACCTCCAAAAAATGGTTTTCTGGTCAACGAAATGACGACAAATGGGGCCCACTAGATTAAACCCATTGCCCCAGATCCAATGCAACTGAAGGTTCATCCATCCGAGTTCTATTTTGAGTTTTATCATGAGTTTCAACTGACCTCCTCAATCCATTTAGAGACATGTCAACACTTTGGTCTAGGGGCATAAAATCCAAACCGAGTAGTATAACAAAGTTCTGTAAGCTCCTTCATGTCTCTTTTTCCAAGGCCTGTGTGACTACACTACCACAATTTTCCAGCACAATGTTCTTGAAAATCGACCTCTGGTTCAGAAATTGCACTATGCCTCATTAGGCAAAACCATAGTGTTGGAGATCCTCTAAAAAATGCTTTTCCGGTCAATGGAATGTCAACGCATGGGCCCCACAAGATGAAACTCGGTGCCCCAGATCTAATGAAATCGACAGTTCTTCCATTTGAGTCCCAGTTTGAGTCTTATTGTGAGTTTCAACTTGCCTCCTTAAGGCATTCTCAGACATGTCAGAACTTTGGTCCAGGGGCATAAAATCCAAACCAAGCAACATAACAAAGTTCTATAAGCTCCCACACATTGTTTTTTCCAAGGCCTACGTGACTACACTGCCCATAATTTCCGAAGATAGTGTTCTTAAAAATTGACCTCTCATTAAGAAATTGCACTATGATTGATTGAGAAAAACCATAGAGCCAAATACCCTCCAAAAAATGGTTTTTTGGTCAATAGAATGAGAATGAATGGGCCTCACTAGCTAAAACCTGGTGCCCCAGATCCAATGCAACCAATGGTTCATCCATTTGATTATTGGCTTGAGTTTTATCGTGAGTTGCAACTCGCCTCCTTAATCCATTCATGGACATGTTGAGAATTTTTTCCAGGGGTATAAAATCCAAACCGAGTAGCACAAAAAATTTTCATAAGCACTCGAATGTCTGATTTTCCAAGGCCCACGTGACTACACTACCCACAATTTCCGAGCACAATGTTCTTTAGAATTGACCTCTCATTCATAAATTATACGATGCCTCATTGAGAAAAACCCTAGTGCCAGAGATCCTCCAACAAATGGTTTTCCAGTGAATGGAATGACAACAGATGGGCCCCACTCGCTGAAATTCAGTGCCCCATATCCAATGCTACCGATGGTTTTACCATCTAAGTCCCGGTTTAATTTTCATCGTGAGTTGCAACTCACCTCCTCAAGAAATTCATATACATGTCGACACTTTGACTGAGGGGCATATAATCCAAACCAAACAACATAGCAGAGTTCCATAAGCTCATGCACATCTATTTTTCGGAGGCTAATGTGACTAGACTACCCACAATTTCCTAGCACAGTGTTCTTGAAAATCAACCTTTCATTCAAAAATTGCACTATGCCTCATTGAGAAAGAACATAGGTGTCAGAGATCCTCCAAAAAATAGTTTTCCGGTCAAAATAATGATAACCTATGGGCTCCACTAGCTGAAATATGGTGCTCTAGATCCAATGTAACCGACGGTTCCTCCATCTGAGTCCCAATTTGAGTTTTATCTTGAGTTCGAACTCTTGTCCTCAAGTTATTGATGGACGTAGCAAGGAACAACAAGACAATGTCTTGGTATAGGTCCAGGTGTAGGTATGGAAGTTCTAGGAAAGGAAAAGAAAACCAAACCAAGGCAAGACATAACAAGGATAATCAAATCTTGACATGGCAAGGCAAGGCAAGGTCTAGGCGTAGGTGTAAGTCTAGGTACATCCTATTAATTATGATAATCCATGTTTCACAACTATGAAAATACATTAGATATATGAAGAAATATAGCTTATGTTATGATATTGAAATTCTCATGCAAGTATTTTTATCTAATATAGATGGGATAACAGTTTGTTACATGCTTAATGAATCCTTTAATTGTAATTTTTACGTATTGAATTTTTTCATTTAGTACAAGCATTATTTTTTTTAGGAAAAAAATAAGGTATGATACATGAATGCCATTATTTTTTTATTAAATTAACTTAATGGATGCCTTGGCATGTCATTCCTTACCTTTCCAAGCCATGGCATGGAAAGGCACGACATCACTTCACAAGGTAGGGAAAGGTAAGGGAATACATGGCATGGCATGGCATGGCATGACAAGTAAAGGCATGTCATGGCATGGCATGGAAAGTGAAGGCAAGGCAAGTCACAGAATGGCATGGAAAGTAAAGGAATGGCTTGGAAAGGCAAGGCAAGGAATGGGAAGGAATGGTAAGTCCTCTCTTCTTCCAGCAATGAGACACAAGAAATTTCTTGTTTGACATAGACCCCTTGGTATTATTCTTCTTCTTTCTCTCATTGATTGGTTTGTTTCTTTATGTGACTGTAGGTTTCAGATTAGTCTACAAAATATCCTCATCACTACTCTCCTTAAATATATGATAATGTCGATGTGGTAGTGAGTTGACACCTTCAGTTAGTGTTGTTTCTCATTCTTCTAATAATCAAACCAAATCTAGCACGTCTTTTTCCTTCACAAAAATGGTTTTTATGGTGATGGAATTTTCACTTCTACCATAAGATACTAGGCCTTCATTCTTGTCCCAAGGGGTGACTATGATTGGGATTAGGAAACCTTGTCTCATATTTCCTATCCCTTGTCTACCATATCCATTTTATTGAGGATTTTAGAGAAAATATCTCGGGTATTCTTCTCAAATTCATTGATCTACTCTTGAGAGGTGTCCATGGAAGGATATGTTACCAATTTAGCCTCAGTCATGGTGCTATCATCGATAGTGGAAATGGAAGGTTTCATTGCTTCTTTGTAATCTTGTACATCTTCTTAAATCCTTTCCAAGGCCTTCTCCTTCTATACCAAATCTTGTTTCACCTGCATCATCACCTCTGTAAACCTATCATATATCCAGTTATCCATATATATGACCTTCTCACTAAGGTATACAAGTTTCACTTTATGCATGTCCAAATTTTTTCTAACTACTATGAGGGATTCTTGGGATTCTTTACATTTCTTATTGAACAATGGAAAAAATTGGCTATAGTTCTCCATATGGTTCTTCATTTCTTCCATGCTCTAGGTAAACATATTAACCTGAACCTACAAGCTCTCATTCTCTTCTCGAAGTTCCACATTGTTATCCCTTAAGTATAACAACTTATCTCTACTTGTTTTTCGTATGATGCACTCTACAATATCTTGTTCAAAATTCTATAAGTAGTGTCTCGGTCAAGGATGAAACTAATTTTATACCATATGATCCATAATCAAGGGGATCAAATCCCACTCGCTTCACCAACACAAATACTTGTGCAAAATTTTATTTCTTTTCTGTATGTCAGTTCTAGCTCTAGTTGGCATATGGTTCTCGATATCCTAGAGGATACCAAGCCTCAGTCATATTCCCTGCACTCATCAATTATCTATAAATGACAATTAAAATTTATTCCAAGAAGCATAAAATATCTACAACACTCTGTCACTATCATGTAGCACTTTTTATAGTTGACGCTCACTATGCCACTTAGGTATTTGAGTTTGCTATAATGATCAATGCATTTATTAGTGAAACTATCCTACGTTTAATGTATTGATTATATGAATAATTCCTTATCTTGTATAATGAGTATTTATGGCATATTTATGTTCCTTAGTATCCCACTCACCCATTAATGAGACCATTAGGATCATGGAAGCATTTCTCCACACATGGTCAACGTAGAAATTAAATATTTTTTAATTAATGAATATACATAGGTGCCTCCACACACCAATGGATTACACCTTTATTCACCTCATTCAATTATTCCATGAGTTTTATGTTCCATAGGGAATCTCTTCTACACATGGGTATCATAATATTCCGTGAGATTGGATTTCACGTCAAATTTGCACCAACACTCAAGGGGGATATTGCATGCCGCGTTTTCACCCTAAGTGAATGAGACAAAAGTGAGAAGATATTGTTCCTAAACTAATAGTACAAACATGGGAATCCAAGCAACAACAATATTCCTTGGAGTGCCTTGGAGACAGGTTTATGGTGTGGAATATTTATACATTAAACTGTGCACTTTCTTCGTTCATACATTAGGGTTAGGTTTTACGTAGGATTGCTAGCAAATGGAACATACACAAAATTGAATTATATGGGTTTTTAAGTTTCTTAGGTTCACATGTTGCACTAGAAAATGGAGAGTGAGAACATGTTTATCTCCCATGTCTATATATCAGATGTAGTTGTATGCAAAACAAGAAAGAAAAGTGTGAGTTCTCTCTTTATAACAAGGATTTTTAGAACACATAGAGAGTTGAGAAACCTAGACAAATCATGGGTTCAAATGGATAACAATTAGAGGTCATGGATTCTCCTATGAATTCCTAACACATAATGTATGACCCAAAAAATAATTCTAAACTACCACAGGGATGAAAAACACCTAGAAACAAGTGAAATTTTCCTAGGAAAACAATTTAATCTCCCAACAACAATGAAATTTTTCCCAACAAAAAAATGGAAACCCAAGAACAAAGGAAGTACCCCAAAAAACAAATGGGTGCCCCCAAAAAAAATAATTCTCCCCAGAAAATAAATGGGCACACAACAACAAAGGAATTCTCCCCAACAAAAAAATAGATGCTTAATAATGAAGGAATTCTCCCAAGCAAACCAATAGATTCCCAACAATAAAGGGAACACCAAAGATAATGGACAATTAACCCCAGAAATATCAATTGACTTATAACCTCTCCCAAGGAGAGAGAGTATGTGAAGGAAATGAAATTGTGATGCTTAACTTAGTAACTTATGTATAAAAACACCTCGGATGGGATGCCACGTAGCACAGGCAGGCCATGCGGTTTGGAGCTAGGATGGGCCTTAAATAGAGGCCACCTGCTTCCATCCCCTCACCATTAATATGGGAGCAAACCCAAGCACCCATTCCCATGGGATGAGCCCTCTCACGCGAGTGAAGAGAAGGGATGCATAGGGCACTAGGAGGATATCCTTAATGGTCGATCCCATCATGATCACCCTTAAGCTTATCAGCGGTTTTGGCCAGGAGAGAATTCAGTTCGAGTTCGAACAACTGAAGGCCTAAATCTCTGAGCACTGGTGCAGAGGAAGCAACTTCGTTGATGTTTTGGTCATTTTGTTTCTCATACACATGTTGAGGGAAAGAGGCAAGCCTCGCAGAGGCGCAACCTGGTATGCTCTCGATTCTCGTCGAAAGACAACATATATTTGAACGAGCATTGTCCATGGCTCGGACACCGCTAGTCCATAAATCCAGGAAACCGAGGATGCCTCCCATGGCCTATGTGGAGGATAATTTTCCAGAAGAACCCATTCAAGCTCCTCCGAAACATCTCCTCTTTATAGTTCCCAAAAATTGGAATATGCCAACCTGCTTTCCAGGGGAGGTTGAGCTAAAGGCCATAGGGACACCGCATAGATTCCATAGAAAGGATGACCAAACAGAGGAACCCACTACTTTCTATTTTGAAGAAGAAATAATGGAATATATGGATGCAACAGTGACTTCAAGCACATGGGAATTCTCCATGGATGTGGACCACTAGAATGCTCAAAGATGACCGCAAGGAAGGCACATGATATGAGAGGAGCATGCCATCAAACCAAGAGAAGCACTGTCATAGGATATCTAGGTGAGGAAGGGTGGCATGGATTTTATGCCATGTCCCCTCTCCATCATGAAGGAAGCATGGCATGTCCAACCGCCATTTTTCCACCTGGAACACCTGGAGTTGATATTTGAAATGAGAAGCCTGGTGGAAGACCAAATCCACCATGCCATCCAAATCAACCAGTGCATAGACATGTTGTATGATGCCTACTCCAACATGCCACCAAGACAACAGTGCCAAACGTGTGCACAACTCTTCGCACTGCCACCCAGGGCGAGAAAGTAGGGAGGAGATGATGAAACCACCGATTAATTGTTATAGTTAATGTTTCTTGTTAGAAGTTTTGTTTTGATTAGAACTAGGGATCTAGCACTGTCAAGGTTTTACTATGTTGTAAGTAGGAATCTAAGGGAACATTTTCAGACTAATTTTTTTCCATATGTCATGGTTTCCTTCGGGCAGGATAGATGGGAGCTCATTTTTTGATACGAGATGCATAGGAGGCCAACTATTCTAGTTTCCATTTTTTCAGTGGGACAATTGGCAGTCTGGAAGTATTTGTAACCCTGAAAAGTTAATACAATAGGATCCTCACATTTTTTGTTGAAAAAAAAAAAACTTATGTATAAAAACTATTTAATGATATCCCCTGATCTATGTGAGGTAATAGATGGACAATCGACATCCTCTAGCTATTGCAAGTATGAAAACATTTGAAGGAAACAAATTAGTGCATACTCTATTCTCAACCAGCATGTTATGCTACCATTACCACTAGATTCTATGACATAGTGCTAAATATTGGAAGAAACAATCAATTCCACATCCACTCAAGGAAATAAAGAGATGTCATTAGACTTATCTATCAAGATCAATTAAACTCAATGATGAATTAACCACAAAAATACACAGATGAAAAATACATTACACATGATTACTTTTTTTTCCTGGAACCCAATTGGGAAAAGTAGTCGAGTGGTGCTTAGTATAGAAAGTGTACCAATTTTCTTACAATTCTCTCCTCCTCGGCCCAAAAATCCCTTTGGAATTGAGCAAGAGTGGATAAATAGGGAGATATAGGGGGTATGGGAAGGACAATATCCATGGCTCTTCACTTCCCATTCCTTAGCCTTCTCTCCTATTCGTTTCATTTTCCTTTTAATTATTTTTATTTAAGTTTTTAGTTACATTCTTATTTGGCTTATTCCATGTTAACTTACATTATTTTATGTGGATTTCATAATGTCAATTTATTTTCAATTTGTTTTGTAGGTATTGATTCTTATCTACTTTTAAGTACATATCCATTTAGGATCAATTTAGTCCATAGAACACTTCAAATGGGGTCATGCAAGTGGCACCATGATAAGTTGAGTTATACCACCACTAAACCCATAAATAATTTTATCAAAAGTAAAGAACCTCAAATAGACTTCCAAACAATCTTGACAACTTCAGTTTGACCATCACTACAGAGGTGATATACAATGCTAAGTTGTAATTGGGTGACCTGGAGCCTAAACAATTTTTTCTAGAAGTTACTAGTGAAAGTGGGATCATGGTCCACGACAATATAATGTGGCATACCCTGTAGTTTGGGGATGTTATCCATGAATATTTGAGTAAACATGCAATATTTAAATGGGTGTTGGAGGTCACAATAGATCTCAAAATAAAATCTAGAAGATAAACCCTTACCTTAAAAAATAAATGAAATCATTCACACACAAGAATGAATAAAATAATGTAGAGAAAACCATTAAGGTAGGGTAGCACCATGAATTATTTATCAATCAAGGAAAATAATTCAAGCAATGATGTTTTCTACAATTATAATGTTCCTCACCATTGCCATTGCTCTAGGTATAAATACAACACACCAACAAAAATTTTAATGAATGCATTGATGATGCCATGTAGTGAATAATAGTGTTCCATTTGAGTGACCAAACCAGTGGGGTTAGAGCCATCAAATTTATTCACATCCAGTTTACGAAGGTGTGGATCATGAACAAAGGGGTTAGAGTGAAACCCCATAGGATGGGATTATTCAAATCTCTCTTGGTGGTAGGTATATTCATGTGAGTGAGTGGTCATGAATTTAGCAATAAATTCAAACATCTAGTAAGGTGATTTGTCTAGTTTATTGAGCTTGTCATTAACTATAGCAAGATTATCATTAACTCTAGAAACGTTTTGATCGGTAACAGGTTGATCTTACTTGAAATTTTTTCGCAGCTTGTCACATAACTTTTCTAGTGTAGAAAATTAGTTTCCATAGTCATGATTTTGGGTTGTCATCTCGATGGGGTGCACAAGAAAAAGGTTATTGTAGGGTGGGGTAGAATGGGGCTAGTGGGTCCACAGAAAAAGACTTCCAGGAGAGTTGTATCAATGTAATCAATGCACATTTTTGGATCTATTAAGATACACAACCTCTAATGGGGTGAGTAGGTCCACATAAAAGACACTTATGGAAGAGGGGAACCAATACGATTAGCACAAAACAAAGATTCTATTGAGATAGGTCTCAAATAAGGGTGTAGTTGAGAAAAATTTGTTCCTTTTTTTCTTTTCTTTTTCCTCTTTTTAATCCTATGGAGTTATAATCTTGTCCGAATAATTCTATAGTGAAAAAATGCTCAAATTCTTGATATTGAATATTATGTAGGAATTTTCTTGAATTAGAAGTGGGAAGTAGGGTTTGTAGTGACTGAATGTTCAAAATTTCAAAATATCCCTTTGTTTTATAAGCTTTATGGATTAATATAAATAATTAGGGATTCAAGGGTCATAAGGGAAAGGGAGTGCCTTGTTTTATAACTCTCTGATATACTTGTAAGGCCTACTAGTAGTACTCAACCCAATATCTCAAGCTTCTAAGGAGGTTCGACCGTACCCTTAGTCATACTACCCAATTACCCAGGTATTAGAGAGTAATATGCCCAAGTACTATTCTTAGTGACACTATAGAAGTTAGGTCCTCAAGCGACTTATCTAAGTATAGTTTTAGGATACAGACATGTATTTTGAAAAACTTAGGGGTATGTGGAAGTGAATTCTATATACATGTGTTGTATGATATAGTATTATTCGAAAGGGTGTCAATAGGGGTTACAAGGGTTTCCAAACAGTGGAAACCTCTTGTATTTTTTTCATGTATGCTTCCCTGACCACACTATTACCCTCTTAAAAACATATCTTTGTGTTATTTATAGACATTGGAACATATCTCTAACATTTTCTATACTCTTCTAACATTTGATGAATGTATAAATTTTTTTTATTATATTTGTTTTAAAAATTAGATTTACACAACTTTAAAAAATGTACTATACCTATGTGATTGAAATTAAATATTTTTAATAATTTTTTTAACAAAAAATGTTAAGTACATATTATTATGATTATGATGTTTAATGTCCATTGAGACTAATATTGGTCTATCGGACCTTAATAAAGGTAAGAGATTACTTGGATTTATTTAAAATGTGATTTCGATGCTTGAAAAGCATGAGGAGAATCATTTGAATATATTTATAGTTTTGATGACTTAGAATATTAGGAAGGTCGTTATTTTCACAAATATTTTTAAATTGAGATCTAATTTGGGTATATGCAAGGAACTCTAGGAGAAATTACTTTTCATGTTCGATACTAGAGATGTGGGAATTGTTGCAAAAAAAATTTCATTTACCATGTGGCATCCTTCATCTATGTATCGTTCCATTGTATTAAAACTTCCTAGATCATGCACTAGTGGAGATGATGCGCTCATTTTTCAAGGAAAACTTCCAACTACGACCAAATGGAACCTTATTCAACCAATTCATGAAAACTAGTTTGAACATAAAAAACCACTTTCTTTAAGCATGATACATGAAAACTAAATGGATCTTAGACTCGTTTAGAAGTGTTAATTTGTAATCCATTGGAGGAATACACTTGAGGATTGTATAGGGTCCATAAAGGATAGTATAGTGGTATTTCTTGAGGGATTTATACTTATATAGTTGTATATGAAGGAACACTTGATCCCGTTTTTCAAAATGGTGGTGTTTGAAGCGATGTTGATCTTCATGTTGTTTCATCTGATTCTGAGAAATTACTAGAATATATTTGAGAGTGTGGATAATGTTGGCCTGAGTTGTAAAGGTATTTTTGAATACTTGTGCCTTGGAGACACCTAGTAGGTAACATACTATTGATGGGGGATTTTTGATCCATAATCAACAGGCTAAAATCCCACTCACTTCAGAAGCATGTATACTTGTGTAAAATTTTCTTTCTTTTATCTATCTCTAATATGTCTCTAATTTTCACATATGGTTCTTGGTCTCTTGAAGAATAAAAAGCATATGTCCTCTTACATCCACTCATCAATTGGTTAGTGATGAAAATAAAAATCTAGGCCAATAAGCATCAATTAGCTGCAACACTATATCACTATCATGTATCACTTATTATAGTATACAATCATCATGCCACTTAGGTCATTGATTTGGCTACAGTTCTCATTGAATTTCTCATTGCAACTATGCTATGGTTGTTGTATTGATTAGCTAGCTTGTTAATTATCCTGTATAATGAGTATATGGAATGGTGTGCCTTAGTATCCCACTCACCCATTAACGAGACCCTTATGATCATCAAAGAAATTCTCCACATCCTTGAGAAAACACATAATCCATGTAGAAATTAAATCTCTTTTACTTAATGAATATACGTAGGAGCCTCTACACACCAATGGATTACACCTTCATTCACTTCCTTCAATGAGTCCATGAAGGTTATGTTCCAGATGGAATATTTCTTGTACAGAAGTATCATAATAATCTTTGACTTTGGATTTTATGTCAAAGTTGCATCAACACTCAAGGTGGACAATCCATCCCACATTTGGACCTTGGGCTAGTGAGGAAAAGTGAGAAAATATTATGCCTAACCCAAGATGACAAACATGGGAATCCAGGAAGCAACAATATTCCTTGGAGTGCCTTGGATACAGGTTTATGGTGTGTGATTTTTATACGTTATGTTGGGCATTTGATTCACTAAGAAACTAGGGTTAGGGTTTACGTAGGATTTACAATAAATGGAATGTATGTCTCTCGCACGTTATGGGTTTCCCATTCACTAAAGTTTACACACTTCACTGTAAAATGGAGAGTGAGAACATGGTGCTTTTTTTTGGATAGAGGTATTATGTTTTTGTATGGAAAACAAGAAAGAAAACCATGAGTTCTCTCTTGAGAGTTAGGGTTTTTAGGACGCATAGAGAATTGAGTAACATGGAAAATTTATGGGTAGAAATGGATAAAAAGTATAGGCCATGGGTGCTCCTATGAATTCCTAGCACATAAGGTACGACTAAACAAATAATTTTAAATTCCTAAAGGAATTAAAAACACCCAACAACAAGTGAAATTCACCTAGGAAAACAATTTAATGGAACTAGAACAACGTAATTCTCCATAGAAAACAAATTCATTGCCGACAACAAAGAAATTCACCCCAACATTTTTTTTTTTTCCAATAAAAAATTAATTCACCCCATCAAACAAATGGATTCCTGAAAACAAAGGAATTCACCTCGGAAAAAATGGATTCCCAACAAAAAAATAATTCTCCCCAACAAACAAATGAACTCGCAACAACAAAGGGAACACCCACGATAATGGGTAATCAGCCTTGGCAATACCAATTGACTCAGAATGTCACCCAATGTGAGAGAGTATGTGAAGAAAGAGAAATTTCCATGCTTAACTTAGTAACTTATGAAAAATCATTATTTAATGACAACCCTCGATCTTTGTAAGTTAATAGATGGACATTCTACATCCTCTATTTGTCGCAAGTATGGAAACATTTAAAGGAAAATAATTAATGCATCGTATATTCTCAACTAGCATGTTGTGCCACCATTACTACTAGATTATCCCATGTAGTGCGAAATATTAGAAGAAACAATTAATTTCAGATCCACTCAAGGAAATATATAGATTCCATTATAGTTATCTAGCAAGCTCAATTAAACTCAATAACGAATTAACCATAGAACATATAGGAAAAATACATTAAACATATTTTTTTTCTTTTTCGTGGAACCTGATTGGTAAAACCAGTCGAATGGTGCTCAGTATTTCAAGTATATCATATTGTTTACAATTCTCTCCTCCTCCTTGGCCCAAAAATTCCTATGGAAATGAGTGACAGTGGAGAAATAGGGAGAGTTATGGGGTAAGGTAAGGTGAACAACCATGGCTCTTCACTTTCCATTCATTAGCCTTCTCTCCTATCTATTTCCTTTTCATTTTAATCCTTCTTCTTTAACTTTTTAGCTACATTCTTATTTGTCTTATTCACTTCCCATTTCGTAATGTTGATTAATTGCCAAATTTTTTTGCAGGTATTGATTTTTATCCACTTTTCAATCTAGATCCATTTTGGATCACAACTACCCATTGAAAGGATTTTGGGTCTCCAAAATATTTAGGAAACCAATTTGGATCAGTGTTCTTTGCTTCTATGGAACATGGATATTACGTTGGCTCTTGGATACAACTCTAACTCTGACTCATGAATATGGTCTTTGGCTATGGATATAGATATAGTATTGGCTCACATGTTGTTGAAGTGAAACAATATTCTCACTAACCCTCTTCTTTGAGAAATATCTGAATCCAAACTATAGACTCACAGTCATTATGATCTCCCTCTTTGTCTCAGGGAAAGTCCACCTTGGCCATCAATTAAGTCAATTCGATTGTTGGTCTTCTTGGTAAGTGTGACCCCATCATGTTTCCATTGTGCAACAACTCCTTGAGGAAAGTGTGGTTACATTCCTCTGCTAGGATCAGTTTCTTTTCCTCATGCAAGTAACTCTTTTCATCCATGCCACTTAAATGACCATCTTTCCTACCCTTACATACTAGTTGTAGGTGTCTTGGTCATACGTAATCTGGTAAATCCATTTGAAATTCATTCTTCAACCAATGGGTTATTAAAGAGATGGCATCCCATGCTTAATATCCTTTTATTCTCTCCCCCAATGCCATCAAAAAACTTCTTGTTTCGCTATTTAGGATGACCTCTTGTTCTACTACAAATATCTAGGCAACATATTCTCCTTTAATTGGGGAAGTAGGTATCTATACACCTCATGTAATATTCACTCCCCACACTCTTCTCCTTTTTGTGTGGTTTCTAGGGTGAATCTCTAGGTGAATTCACCAACATTTCACTTCGCAATGTCCACTAAAGTTGTATTGGTTGAAAACATTCTCATGGATGCTATAAGGATTTATTGACATACTCTTCATCTCCATGTGCTTCTATGTATAGTGTTGAATGGGATAATCCTTCTAGTTATTCAAATTCTAAAACCAATCATGCCTATAGAACATGGATTGATTATTCTATTAGGATACATCACAATGGTCTTTCTTTAAAAAATGTGAGCATATATCTAGATACCAACAAATTTTTATGGTATGGACTCTCTTGTTACAAGAATTAAAAAATAAATTTTTTGTTTGACATAGCCCCTTGGTATTCTTCTTCTTCTTTGTCTCGTTGATTGGTTTGTTTATTTCCCTGAGTGTAGGTGTGGAATGAGTCTACAAAATATCCTCATTTCTACTCTCCTTCAATCTAACATGAGGTCGAGGTTGTGGTGAGTTAACACCTTAACTCACTAATATTTCTCCTTCTCCTGATGATCAAGAGAAATATGGCATGTATTTTCGTTCATGAAAATGGTTTTCATGGTGATGGAATTTTCACTTCTACCATCAAAACCTAGGCCTTCATGCTTGGCCCAAGGGGTGACTATGATTGGGCTCAGGAAACCTTGTCTCCTATTTCCTATCCCTTGTCCATAATAAACATTCGATTTATGATTTTAGATCCAATACCTCTAGTATGCTTCTAAAATTCACTGAGATGCTATTTAGAGGTGTTTATGGAAGGTGATGTTACCAATGTAGTCTCAGTCATGGTGCTATCATTGATAGTGGAAATGGAAGGTTTCCTTCATCCTATGTACTCTTGGATAACTACTTAAAGTATTTTCAATGCCTTCTCCTTATCTGCCAAATATTTTCTCACCTGCATCATCATCTTCGTGAACCTAACCTATAGTCAATTAACCATCTAGATGACCTTGTCACTAAGGTATACAAGATGGGCTCTGTGCCTATCCCAATCTATTCTAAATGCTATGAAGGAGTTTTGGTTGTCTTTAAAGTTATTCTCGAGTAATGGAAACAATTGGGAAGAGGTCTCCATGTGGTTCTCCATCTCTTCCATCCTCTAGGTAAAACTATTAATCTGCACCCTCAAGCTCTCATTTTTTTCTTGAAGCTCCACATTGTTATCCCTTAAGTATTCCAACTTATCTCATCTTGTTTTTCCTATTTTGTGCTCTGCAATATCTTTTTCACAATTCTATAAGTAATTTCTCAGTCAAGGATGAAACTACTTTGATACCTTCCGATCCATAATCAAAGGGATCAAATCCCACTTACTTCACCAACACATATACTTGGGAAGAAATTTATTTCTTGTCTCTATCTCAATTCTATCTTTGACTTGGAATATGGTTCTTAATATCTTAGAGGATACCAATCCTAAGTACTATGCCATTTACTTATCAATTATCTAGAAATGAAAATAAAATTTAGGCCAATAAGCATCAAATATCTACAACACTTTGTCACTATCATGTAGAACTTATTATAGTCTACACTCACTATCCCACTTAGGTCTCTGAGTTGGCTACAATTATCAATGCATTTCGTAGTGCATATATCCTCTTGTTAATGTACCGATTATCTAACTCATTCCTTTTCTTGTATAATGAGTATTGATGGAATATTGATGTTCCTTAGTATCCAACTCACTCATTAATGATACCCTTAGGATCATGGAAGAAATTATCCACATGATTGAGCAGGAACATAGTCCATATAGAAATTAAATATTTCTTAATTAATGAATATACATAGGTGCCTCCACACACCAATGGATTGCACCTTCATTCACCTCGTTCAATGAGGCCATGAAGGTTATGTTCTAGATGAAATCTTTCTTGCACATGGGTATCATAATAATATGTGGCATTGGATTTCATGTCAATGTTTCACTAGAAGTCAAGGTGGATGCTCCATGCCACGTTTGGACCCTAAGAGAATGAGAAAAATTGAGCAGTGATTATACCTGACCTATGGAAAGCATGGGCGTCCAAGAAATAATAAGATTCCTTAGAGTTTTGTGGAGACAGGTTTACAGTGTGGAACATTTAGATATTAAATTGTGCATTTTATTCGTTCATAAATTAGGGTTTTGGTTTACAAAGCATTTCTAGCAAATGGAACATATGTCTCTTGAGTGAAATGGGTTTCTGAGTCACTTAGGTTCACATGTTTCATTGGACAATGGACAATGAGTGCATGGTTCTCTCCCTTGACTATATCTCATATGTTGTTGTATGGACAAAAAGAAAGAAAAGTGTGAATCCTCTCTTGATCACTAGGGTTTTTGGAACACAGAGAATTAAGAAACCTGGACAAATCATGAGTGCAAATGGATAACAAGTAGAGGCCGTGGGTTCTCCTATGAATTCCCAACACATAAGGTATAACCCAAGAACTAATTCTAAACTACCACAAGAACGAAAAACACCTAGCAACAAGTGAAATTTTCCTAGGAAAACAATTTAATTTCCCAACAATAATGGAATTCACCCTAGAAAAAAAATGAACACCCAACAACAAAGGAATTCACTCCATCAAACAAATGGACTCCCAACAACAAAGGAATTCTCCCCAAAAATAAATTGACACCCAAGTAAAAAGGAATTCTCCCCAACAAACAAATGGATTCCCAACAACAAATGAATTATCCCCTACAAACAAATGGATTCCCAACAACAAGGGATGCCCAAGATAATGGAGAATCATTGCTAGAAATACCAATTGAATTGTAACGTCTCCCAAAGAGAGAGAGAGTATGTGAAGGGATATAAATTGTCATTCTTAACATAGTAACGCATGCACAAAAACTACTTAATGACATCCATCGGTATATGTGAGGTAATAAATGGATAGTATATGCCCTCTAGTTGTTGCAAGTATGCAAGCCTTTGAAGAACACAAATTAGTGCATAGTCTATTCTCAACTAGCATGCTATGCCACCATTACCACTAGATTCTCCCACATAGTGCTAAAGATTAGAAGCAATAATTAATTCTACATCCACTTAGGGAAATACAAAGATTCCATTTTATTTATCTATCAAGATCAATTAAACTCAATGACAAATTAACCACAAAAATACATAGAGGAAAAATACATTACATGTGATTGTTTTTTTTTGTGTAACCCAATTGGGAAAACCAATCAAGTGGATCTCAGTATTGCAAGTCTACCAATTTTTTTACAAGTATCTCCTCCTCCTTGGCCCAAACATCCCTTTGAAAATGAGCGAGAGTGGATAAATATGGATAGATAGAGGGTGAGGGAAGACCAATATCCATGGCTCTTTACTCCCCATTCCTTATTCTTCTCTCCTATCCATTTCCTTGTCATTTTAATTATTTTTACTTACCTTTTTAGTTACATTCATATTTGGCTTATTCCATATTAACTTACATTGTTTTAAGTGGATTTTGTAACATCGATTGATTTTCAATTTGTTTTGTAGATATTTAGTCTTATCCACTTTTATGTCTGGATCCATTTAGGATCAATGTTGTCCATATACCACCTCAAATTGGGGTCATGCAAGTGGCACCATGATAATTTGTATTATACCACCACTAAACCCATAAATAATTTTAGCAAAGGTAAAGAACCTCAAATATACTTCCATACAATTTTTGACAACTTCAGTTTCACCGTCACTATAGATGTGATAGACAGTGCTAAGATGCAATTGGGAGCCTTGGATCCTAAATAATTTTTTCAAGAATTTATTAATGAAAGTGGGATCATGGTCCATGACAATAGAATGTTGCATACCATGTAGTTTGAAGATGTTATCCACGAATATTTGAGTAAATGTGGAATATTTAAAGGAGTGTTGGAAGGCACAATATATATCAAAATAAAATCTAGAAGAGAAACACTTACCTTCAACAATAAAATAAATCATTCACACACAAGAATAAACAAAATGATGTAGAGAAAATCCTTAAGGTGGGGTAACACAATGGATTGTTTATCAAGAAAGGAAAACACTCCTCAAGCAATGATGCTTGATACAATTATAATATTCCTCACCACTTCCATTGCTTAAGGTCTAAATACAACACACCAACAAAAATGTTAATGAATTCATTGATGATGCCATGTAGTGAAAAATAATGTTCCATTTGAGTGACCCAACTAGTGGGGTTAGAGCCATCAAATGTATTCACACCCACTTTAATAAGGTGTGTATCATGAACAAAGGGGTTAGAGTGAAACCCCGTGGGATGGGATGATTCAACTCTCTCTTGGTGGTAGGTCTATTCGTGGGAGTGAGTGATCATGGATTTAGCAATAAATTCATACATCTAGTCCTGTGATTTGTCTAGTTTGTTGAGCTTGTCATTAACTATACAAATATTATCATTAACTGTAGAAACGTTGTATTCAACCGCAAGTTGACCTTTCTTGAATTTTTTTTGAAACTTGTCACATAAATTTTCCAATGTAGCAACACCATTCCATAGTCTTGATTCTGCGTGGCCATCTAGATGTGGTGCACAATAAAGAGGTGATTGGAGGGTGGGCTAGAATGGGGCTAGTGGGTCCACACAAAATGACTTACAGGAGAGTTGTACCAATGTAATCAGTGCACATTTTTGGATCTATTGAGATAGGCAATAGGTAATGGGGTGAGTAGGTCCACATAAAAATGGATTATGGAAGAGAGGAACGACTATGATTAACACAAAACAAAGATCCTATTCATATAGGTCTCAAATAAGGGTGTCGGTGGAACAACTTTCTACCTTTTTTCGTTTATTTTTCTTATTTTTAATCCTTTGAAGTTATAATCCCATCTGAAGAATTCTATACTTAAAAAATTCTCAAATTCTTTATATTGAATATTATGTGTGAATTTCTTGAAATAGAAGCGGGAAGTGGGGTTTCTAGTGACTGAATGTTCAAAATTTCAACATATCTCCTTGTTTTAGAAGATTTATGGATTAATAGCAGTAATTAGGGCTTCAAGGGTCCTAAGGGAAATGGAGTGACATGTTCTATAGCTCTATGATATACTTGCAAGGTTTAATAGTAGTACTCAACCCAATATCTCAAGGCTCTAATGAGGTTCGACTGTACCCTTAGTCGTACTACTGAATTACCGAGGTATTAGAGAGTAATATTCCCAAGTATTATTCTTAGTGAAATTATAGAAGTTAGGTGGTCAAGTGGCTTATCTAATTCTATTTTTAGGATAACTACATGACTTTTGACATAGTTAGGGGTACATCGAAGTGAATTATATATAAATATGTTGTATGATGTGGTATTATTTGAAAGGGTACCATTAGGGGTTACAAGGGTTTCCAACCAAGTGAAACCTTTTGTATTTTGTTGCATGTATGCTTCCCTCACCACAAGTTTACCCTCTTAAAAACATATCTATGTGTTATTTATAGACATTGGAACATGTCTCTAGAATTTTCTATACTCTTCTAACATTTAATGAGTGTATAAATCTTTGTTATTATATTCATTTTAAAAATTAGACTTACACAGAGTTTTATAAATTTTAATATACCTCTCTGATTGAAGTTACATATTTTTAGTAATTTTTCTAACAAAAATAGTTAAGTACATTTGATGATGATGATGATGATGATGATGATGGTTGATTTCCACTGAGACTAATATTGGTCTATTGAACCTGAATAAAGATAATATATTACTCAGATTTCTTTAAAATGTTATTTCGATGCTTGAAAAGCATTAGGAGAAGCATTTGAAGATTTATATAGTTTTGATGACTTAGAATCTTAGGAAGGTCAATATCGTGACAAATATTTTGAAATTGAGATATAATTTGGGTTTACAAAGGGAACTCTAGGAGAAATTGTTTTCATATTCAACCCTCTTGGTGTCATAAAGGTGATATATTACTTCATGCCATGGTATTTTGATAATTGTCCAATGCATAGTTTAACTATGAAATTCATGAGAAATAGTCCAATGTTTTATATTTCATCTTGTTAGCCTTCAATGTCCTTAGCTTTCCTCTTTGTGAGTCGCTTAACCCCAAACTTTATGTCCTCTATAGAAAAAGATTCATCCTCTATATAAATTTTTGGAATGTTGTTCGGGACATTAGGGGATTCATAAATATTTTTAAGGTAGGAATTCCAATATGTGAGGTTCAAATCATATCATTTTCTTTAGTTTTACAGATCATAATTTACCTTCAAAATTTCTTTAGATATAGCTTAAATAGGTGAAAACGCTTCTCTTGCTTTCTATTTAAATAATATATTTTTTTCCTTTTAATGATTAGGTATTTGTATCTATTAATCTTATTGGATTTCAAGGACTCATTAGAGGCATCCCTGTTGTATTTTCCAACATGTTTACACTTGTTATCATACAAAGGGTTGGAGATTCTATTCATTTTTTTAAACAATACTTTGATGGAGAATTTTTAAATGGAGGTAGAGAGGGTTGTCGTAAAATTAGGATAAATGTATTCAATGTTGTTCTTATATGATAAAAGATTCAATTTGTATTTTAAGTACTTTAAGAAGAGATCAACTTCTTCTTTTTTCAAAAATCAAGTGCATTTGGTTATCAGGGTTATCTTCAAGAGGGTTATTGGAGTTAGGTTTAAGGTTTATGATCAGATTCAAGCTCATGGTCATTTAAAAGGTCAAAATTTACTATTCCGTTGCAAATAGGGATATTTGATATCACATTATCCACAAAAATGCCTCCCATCCCATGGATACAAGTCATCTTCTGCGATTTTGGCCATTTCATTAGACCATTGTAAATGATTAGATCTTGAGAACTACAAATCTTCATTAGATTGATATGATACAAATTATCGGTCAAGTCTCTAAATTTATCTTGTATCTATTAACTAAAACAAGGTGTTCATCTAGGCATAGAGGATTACAATTGAAATCATTACCTAAGATAACTTAGCTTGATTAGTTACAATTCTAGCATCAAAGTCTTCTAGGAGTATAGTACCTTCATTTCTCAAAGTGTGATTGTTCTAATATTTTATAGGCACATTTTTTATCTACATTCTGTTTTGTGTAAAAGGTAGAATTAATAGGCAAGAAATAACAAATTGATATATACATCTTCTTAGCATTAATATCTAAAATCTCCATCCAAATGAAATGATTGAGAGAGTTTTTTTATGAAAACAAATGTGAGGAAAAATGTTTTTTCTTATGTAACAAACTATGCCTCCAACCACTCTATGGGTGGATTGAGCTCAAAATAAATCTTTGTAGTTTAGGGACCTTAGATTCATCATGCTCCTATGTTTTAACTAAAAATATAATATTAATTTCACTTGGGATCCAACTCAATATAGGCCCTTTGTTCTAGAGAAAACCCCTACAAATTCCAAGAGAGGATAAGTGTTCCAAATTGCTATTTATTGCTATATTTTTTTGTTTCTAATTATTGTCCATTTTCCTCTTTTTTTTTGGTTTTCTTTACATTTTCAATAAGGTCTTCATTTATAAATATGACCCTTTACTAAGTATGTCATATTTACGAGCATCAAATATTACCATTACTCGAATCAACCTATATTTATGTTCAATTATTTTTCCCAACTATTTAGCGCCAAATTGCTAATTAGTTTTTGTTCGAGCTCTTTAATATTGTTCAGGACTAAGATTAAGATTTTTCTTGACCTCTTCTTGTTTCCTCTTCTTGTTTCTATTCTCCATTTCATTTTTCTATTTCTTGTATTCCAACCTCCATTTCTTGTAATTAACTCTCAAACCCTAATAGTTTATTTTTTGTATTTTAAGATATAAATTTATTATCAAGCATTGCTTCTAACTCACATTGATTTTATATATGCATGCAAATTATCTAAGATTAGTTTGCTAGGCCATCCTTTATTAAATTTAAATATCAACTATAAATTACTCATATTAAAAATTACTTATATTAAAAAAAAAAACTAAATAAATAAGAAATATTAAGAAAAAAAACTAAATAAATAAGAAATATTGTAAGCATGATTCACCCTAAGGTTTGAATCATATTCATAATAAACCATAAATTACTCAAAGAAAACTAAATAAATAAGAAATATTGTGAACATGACACTAGAGACCAAAATGTATTCACCGAAGTCTAGAACTTCACCACAGAATTCAAAGTAGTCCAGAACTTCACAGCGGAATGTATGTATTCCCCGCAGATAAAAGAGGGTTCACCGCAGTCCAGAACTTCACTGAAGAATGCACATATTCACTAGCACAGCCACTCAAAACCGTGGCTGATGAACGCCGAAAGGGCGATGCCAAAGCTTCTTTCCGCAGGTTAATAGAAGTTTTAATGGTTGCAGGTTAATAGCCAAGTTTTAATAGTTGTCACTACGTTGATTAATTCAAAATCTTTATAAACTTTGTATAATTAATAAGCTTTGTAAACATTAAATTTATATTTTAATATATAGATTTTCATTATTATAAAAATACATTAAATTTATTTTTAAATAAATAAAAAATTTAATTATTACTAAAATATTTGTATTTATATAATAGAAATGTTTTTATTTAAATATTATATTTATAACATTTTATTTATATATAAATTTTATATTTATATTTATTTTATATATATATATATATATATAATTAATACAATAAACTAAAAGGTTGAAAGCATTTTTAAGAGAACCTATCATATTTTAAAGTTGAAATCCTTGAGCTCTTTTAATATTGAAATCTTTGAACTCTTTTAATATTGAAATCGTGGAGCCCTTTAATAAATAGAACGCATAAAGCATAACAAGAACATAAAATCTTCACCACAGAAGATGAATTTTTTTCAGCTTAATGACGACCTCTGCATAAACTTAAATATGAAATACTTTAATCTTCAGTCGTTTATAATCCAACAAAATAAGAAAACTTAAGACCACTCTATCACAACATATAACAAAAAACTACTGCATATAAAATATGACATCCTCCTAATCAAGAGATGCCCTTTTTTTTATTTTGGATATAGTTATGAAGTATCTCTCTACAATAAACGCATACCCATTTAATAATAATAATAAGAAGATTTCAATGAAATCTTAACAGACAGATATGGTTCCACAAGTGCTTCACCGTACAAATGTATATCAAAGTACAAATGTATGGACATTAAAATACCTCGAAACAGAATCAGTTTGGTGGATTGCGAAAGGAAGGGTGAATTTTTTTTCTGGAACTCTAGTGTTTGAACGGAAACCCATGCTCATGGGAAATAATTCCATCTTTTCCGCCTGACTTGGTGCCTCAGAACGTCCATTGAAACCCTTGGCCTGATGATTGACCTAAGCAAAATCGGCTTTCCTGTCCTCTGAAAGCCCGATGGACGAAAGCGCCTTTTGCATCATCTGCGGTTTTATCCGCGACAGATCTTGCATTGTTGCATTCGTAAAAATTAGATACAAAATCAGCTGAAACATTCTACCAATTAAAAAACGGAAGACAAATTTATGGAAAGACGGTATATTGCACAAGCCGATCTGAAAATAAAACTTCGAGACCAATTCAAGGCGTTTACAAAAGAAACCATACATCTTGGCTTGGCTAGCTGTTTTTCAGGGCCGACTTCCAGGCTAGTACTGCCATTTCCGCCCATACCGTTTGCTTCAGAGGTGTTCTGAATGCGTAGAAACTCGAAAGCTACAGATGCACTTGGCGACATAGCTTGCTAACTCAATTGTTTCGATAAATCACCAAAATTTCCACTGCAACCTACCTTTTCTCGAAGCTCTGATACTCCTGGGATCAATCAAAGCGCTGAATAAATGTAGATTGTTTTGCGGTTCATTAGAACATAAATAATGGACAGGCAGAGGCGGGCAACGAGAAAAGGTGAGTAGGAGAGGCAGGCTGGCAGCCTTGCAAGCATGCATTTCGCATGTAGAGAATGTACGACACATTGCAACGTGATGAAAACTGAAACGCACCGACAATTATAACGCGCAGACAGGTGAGGATTATGAAACGCACCGACAGTTGAAACGCGCAGACAGTTGAAACGGGTAGATAGTTGAGGATGCGTAATTTAGTTGCCACTGTTTAATTTTATTTAATCATTTAAACTTTGCAATTACATATCCTTACAGTAATTTTTTAATGTGATTAGGTAAATGTTAAAAAGTAAACATGTTAACGGATGCCTTGATAAATGCAAGAAAGTTATGAGCAATAAATCTGATCC
>JZKD02S1808016.1:517318-530168 GCA_000966675.3 Picea glauca
GTGATTTCAATCATTAACTTCCTAGTTATTATAAAGACATCCGTTTATGTGTTTACTTTTTTACATTTACCTAATCATATTTAAAAATTACTTTGATAGCTAACTGATTGCCACCGAAGTGATTAAAAAAGAAATTAAAATATTAACACGAGATAAATGAAGCCCAACCGTTTATTTGTTAATCAATAATAAAATTTAATATATTATTTTAAGGATTTTTTTCATCTTATCAACTTTTTGGTGTTGATCAACCACAATTATGTGACTGTACTAATAACATTATAACAATCTTAAAACTCTATCCTATAATAAAACCATATAAATTAATTAAATTACTAAAGTGCTAAAAAGAGAGACTTTTTATTTTGTTGATGTTTATTAAATTTAAACTTAAGATGAATTCATACTTGCAAATACCAATCATATTCTGTTTTGAAACCAGTTTAAAATGCACTTGATGCGGAAACAAAAACATAGAAGCAATGGTTCACTAAGAAAGTTGTCATAAACATTCAATTTATAATAGATGTGACATTTTTTTTATAAAAGGTTTGTTTTTTAAATGTTCTTAGGTTTTGATATTTTTTATTTAAATTTGGTTATATAAATTTAAATTAATTTTTTTTGTTGTTTAAATTATATTTTTAAATGTATAAATGGTTTAGTGTATTGAAAAAAATTCTAAACATTTAAATTACATATATTTAACCATTCAAATTAACAAATTCAATAATTTCTCGCTTAATTTTGGATAAATTGAAAAAATATATATATATAAAAAAAAAATGTTTACATTACATCACAGCACAACAAACTAAAGATATTAATTTAATTAAGGAAATCCTTTCTGAAACAATATCAATCAAGTAATGGTCCATTTAGTTGAGGGAATCTTTTGCAATTTCAATGAAGTAGTGGTCCATTAAAAGAGCTTAGTGATAAGCTGCATGAATTCAAGGAAACAGAGAATTAGAATATTCTTCCAGAGTGATAGAAAGCATGTTTTCTGCATTTTCCTTGTGCAAAGAACTGTTTGAAGCATAACATTCTCTTTTGTCAACTTCTGTTAAGGCTCGTTTTTGTATGGTGAATAGCCGCACGAGGAAATTCCCACACAATCACGTGAGTAAGCGTCACATATTCGGGTAACTATTGGATTCCTTATTACAGTCACGTACTGTTCCTCATAAACGAAGCTTGAGAAAGCCTCACTGGTGCCTTTTTCTATTTGCAACGTGTAACACGTGAATGTGTATACGTGTAATAGAATTAACAAATTAAATATAAAAAACTTTAACAAATTAAATTCAAATTAAATTCAAGGAGAAGAAGAAATATAATAAAGATTATTTTTTAAGATATTTTTTCTATTACATTATCATGATTTATATAGTGATGATGATGATGGTTAACCTCCACTAAGATCAAAATTGGTTTATCAGACTTTAAGAAAATAAAGAGATTACTTGGATTTCTTTAAAATGTTCTTTGGATGTTTGTTTTCAACTCTCTTGGTGTCACAAATCTGACAGATTTTTTTATTTCCGTGGTGTTTTGGGGATTGTCCAATGCCTAGTTTCACAATGTACTTCATGAGAATTAGTTCTTATTTTAGCAATATTGATTCTCTTCTTTATGCTAGTCAAAATACAGAGATGATTTTGATCTTCAAGATTAGGGTTAACCATCTCCTTATAATATCTTAATTTTATTTTATCCTCTAATTCTTTATGGCACCATAGATTCTCTTTAAATTTAGCTTGTACAATATTTTCAATATCATTAATATTTTCCATAATAACTTCTTCTTTTAATGCCCAACGATTTAGCCAAGACATTGCATCATTATGTCATCACTGCTTGAGTTGTTGGTCATGTTGGCTAGAGTATGAAGCAATATTTGGGAGCCTATTGTTATCAAGGTTGTTTATCGTGTTCTTGTACATTAAGTACTTAATCATAGTAGTGCTCTCAATGGGGGAAATGATAGGATAGGGTGCATTTACCTTAATTTTGATATTATAAGTCATAAAATATTTTGGATCTGCTCTATCTTTCTCCAAGATTCTCAAGAGATATTACATCCCCAAACTTCACATCCATATAAGATAACACGAGTGACAAGATTCTCAAGGAGGAGTTTTTTCTTATCCCATATCCAATGGTCTACTAATTTATAGTTATTTTAAATCCCACAATAAGTTTTTCACCCTCCATTTATCCTTTTCTCAATGTTACAGTTCCAACTGAGCTTATGGTCATTATGAATTCCAAGATACATGTACGAAGGAACTTTCTCCAAGATATTATTGCCGTATACAAAATTATCATAGGTGATCTTGTTGGATTTAATGATCATAACCTTCGTTGTGTTCGTGTTGAAAATCATACCTCAACTAGAGTAGAAGTCCTTGAGGATTCTAAGATTATTTCTAAGGTCATGGGGATTCCTTGCCAAAAATAAATAACATTAGCATAGAGAAGAAGGATGATGACTATACTAGCAAGAGTTGGTCCAACACAACATTTCTTGACTCCCATATTGCAGTTAATTTCTTCTGGCCAATCCTTAATGCTCCTAAACCTGGCATCAACGTTCTCATACAACCTTTAGACAACAACTCTTATACCCGACGGAACTTTTATCTCTTCTAACCTATTCCAAAGGTTTTTCCAATGAACACTGTCAAAAGCTTTCATAAAGTCAACAAACAACAAAGTAGATTGGATTTATTTTTGTGACACTCCTCTGTAATGATCCTAACCGTGATAAGGTGGTTTGCAGTTGAATGATAACCTCTAAATATGGCCTCACCTTTAGTTGTTTTTCCATGGCTTTCTATGCATACACTTATCTTATTTTCCAAAATACTTCCATATAGACTCGATAAAATGTGGCTAATCATAATAGTCTTAGAATGAGTGGGATTTATTTTATCCTTAGTTTTTAAAAAAGGTACAATGAGGCTTTGAGTCCAAGGTTTATGGAATCCTTACTTGATTACTAAATTGAAGATCTTGTGTATGTGAGAGATCAAAATAGGTCCTCCAATTTTTAATATTTCATCTTGGTAGCCCTCAATGTCCTTAGCTTTCCCATTTGCACGTCATTTAGCCCCAATCTTTATGTCTTCTATATAAACTTTTGGAGTCTTTTCCAGGACATTATGGGATTCATAAATATTTTTAAGATAGAAATTTGAGTCGATCAGGGGAATCACACCATTCCCTTTAGTTTTACGAGTTAGAATTGGTCTCTAAAATTTCTTTGGATCTAGCTTAGAAAGGTGCAAAAGGTTATCTTGCTTTCTATTTATGTAATGCTTTTGTTTTTCTTTGATTAGGGATTTGTAGATCTATTAATATTATTATATTTCAAAGACTCATTATAGGCACCCCTAATGGATTTTGTAATAAGTTTACACTTGTTATCATATCAAGGGTTGGTAATTCTATTCTTCTTTTTACACAATTGTTAAATTATGATAGATGTCTTCAATATTGTTGTTAAATTTTGATAGATGTCTTCAATATTGTTCTTGTATGTTAGAATATTTAATTGGGTATTTAAGTCCCTTAAAAAGATATCAGTTATATTGTTGTCAAAATGTAGATGCCTCTTGTTGGGGTTTTAGTGCATGTTAAAGTTTAGAGTACCCAAGTTTTAATATTTTAAACAATAAATCTGTAATCTAAGTGACTTAGTAATTTAGTTTGTAGCACATATAATTTATGTTTATGTTTGCATTATAGTAAATCTATTTTTTTTTTATGTTTTAGTAAATTAAATAGTTAAATCTAAAAATATAAAATTGAACTTAGTCACCTAACATATTATATATATATATATATATATATAACTTTCATTTAGAGAAAAATAGTAAAATAGAAAAAATACCTCTTGAAGAAGAAGTTTCTTCCTTGTTGTTTTCTTTTGTTTGTTACTATGATCGGATTATTTTCGGAATGAAATGAAAGAAGAGATATTAAAATAAAAACACTCATGAAAATTGTTAGAAACAAAGAAATACAACAATACTTGGTTTCTATTAATGAAATAATTGTTAAGAGATTGTAAAAATACAGAGTGCAAGATTCGCTAGAATGGTGACATCTTTCTCTCTGAGAAGAGATGTGACAGCTACGGTCATTCACAAGAAGATGATTACAATGAGGCTCTGAATACCTTTTTATGTTAAACAAGAATGCCAAAACCCTAGACACCCAAAAATCTAACTCTAGGAGATGAAACGTCAAAAGTCATGTAGGCCTCATTTGGGTAAGTTAGTACATTAAATTCTTGGGGCCGTAACTTTTGCATACAATCTTTATTTTAGGTGCATGATAGCCCGTTGGAAAGGTATTTTAGAGAACTACACATTATGTCATCAAAATTTGTCTATGTCTACATTTTGACTATGACATGCCAAAATAACATTATTTGGGGCCCAAAACGGCCCTGGAAGTAGAACAAGATGTGATGACATGAATACATACAAAATAAACTAGTTGGATTAGGTGGGAGGCCACCAATATACACCTGATAAATGTGTATGGCTTCAAACAACCCCGAAAGGGTAGAACCCACAATTACAAAGAAGTACATAGAAACATGATGAACTAAAAATTGACAAAAGGAGCCAGTTGGAAAAGTGGGTGGCCACCAATATCCACATGAATCATACTAATTGTTTAAAATACCTAAAAAATGAATCTTTTCCTCCCAACCAACTAGAAACATAATTGGCTCCCCATCTCCATGAATCCTTGTGTTTTCCTAGCCCTCGAGCCCAAAATCTCAGCAACCAACCAATATCCTATGCAACAATAATTTTCCAAACTTATTTCTTCTTCCCAAACTTATTTTTTGCTCCCTCCTTTCTTCAATTTGCCTCAAATGACCCATTTTCCCTTCTTTATTTTCCCATCCCCTTTTCATCCTCGACACTCCTCTCTCACATACCTTTTCCTCCTTGACTTCCTTCCCCCACCCCTCATACATTCCTATCTACCCTCTAAATTTCCAATCTACTCTTATTCCCTCCGGCTTTCCCATCACACATAATAAAATAAATAATCAGTTCATTCATTGTTACATAAATTAATCTATTAATTAATTAATGATCCAATCTAATGAGTAAAATAATCTATTCAAGCTAATTAAATTAAAGATTTTGATTATTTAACTAACTTAATACATTAATGACCTAAATTACATTTCTTAATTATAATTATTAATTAATCCATTTGGGTGTTACATAGTCTACAACACTACTAACTAGCCCATGGATGCAAGTCATCTGGTTAGATTTAGGTCACTTATATATATTAGACCATTACAAATGATTAGATATCTAGAAATACAAATCTTGATTATCTGAGTAACGTATAAATTTTGGGTCTAGTCTTCTAAATTTCTCTTGTATATATTAGCTAAAAAAAGGTCCTCATCTAGCCATAGAGGATTAGGGTTGGAATCATTTCTTAAGTTAATATCTTGATTAGTTCCACTTCTAGAATTAAAGTCTCCTATGAGGAGGATGCATGATATTTTTTATGAAGATGAATGTGAGGAGAAATGTTTGTTCTTATGTAACTTGAGTTATGCATCCAATCCCTCTATGGGAGGATTTCTTGTTCCATGTTGACTGTGCAATATAAATCCGTCTATGTTAGGGACCTTAGATTCCTCATGCTCTCAAGTTTGAACTAGAAATACAATATCAATTTTACATGGGATCCAACTTAATATAGGTTCTTTGTTTCAAGGAAAACCCCTACATTTCCAAGAAAAAATCAAGTGTCGTAAATTACTATTTATTGTTATCCTTTTTGTCTCTATCTATAATATTAATTTTTTTTGTTAGGAATCTCAATTATTAAACATGAATAAGGAATATAATTTTGTTAATTGCATTGAAATCATTGATATTAAGAACTTTACATTTTATTAAAAATAAAATATATAAAGATTTGAAAAAATTTAAACATGTGTTTATTTCAATAAATGATTATATATGAAGAAATGTATTTAGTTCTTACATGTGTTAAATAATTATTGTTTAATATTTTTTTTGTTAGCTAATTATCTAAGTACTCCACTAGTCCTTAATATGGGTGAGGTTTAGAAGCCATGACTTCACTTACCGAGTACGTTAGACTACTTTACACCATGGAGACATTATTATTTAATATTTTAATATCACACTATTTAAAATAATAATAAAAGAAATTAAATTTTATAATAATATTTAATGTTTTATTTATAAAGTGTATTAATATTTTTTATTTTGGAATGATTCATTTTTTTTTAATTAATTATTCATTTGAAAAGTAGAGCAAAGTGATGTATGGATATATTATTGACACGTTTTATTTTAGGTATTGTATAGTTTTATTTTTTAATTTTAAAGGTTTTGTTTTTAAAGAATATTTATAAGTATATCTATTTTCGTGTATCATATTATTAATATAAAATAAATTTTAAAAAATTACAATGCCCAATTTTTGTTAAGATAAATCGGTAGATTATTAATTATTAGTTTATGTGAAGGAATGTCTTAAACTTTTCAGTTTGATAACAAAAAAAAAAGTGAATGTCAAACTTCAACATTAAATAATAGTAAAATTGTTCACTTTTAAATTATATATATATAAACTTTAATCACTTTTAAGTTATATCTATATATATATATAAATAAACTCTCTATTTGTAATTTATAATTTATATATAACAATTAAGTCTTTCAATGTGAACATATCTTTTAAAATGAAGAAAAATTAAGAAAGGTTTGCATTTTAAGGGATTTAATCTTTCTAGATTCATGATAGATTAAGTTAAATAGATAAACACTAGTTGTCATTCATTAATATAGGTTAATTCATCATTATCATTCAAGAAAAACCATCATTAATTATTATCAAATAATATAAATGAACTCATCACTATTATTCAAAAAAATCTAAACCACTTAAAATAATCTCATTCAAAAATTGTTATATCTTTAAAAATTTACTAAATTTATAAATTCAAATCAATTAAAAAAAATTTAAAGAATTTTAACTTAGTATATGACCATTTTTTTTTAATAAATAATACAACATTAAACGGTAATGATTATATACTAACTTTAAGCAACACTAAAATTGTATGTTCACTTGAATGGGTTTCGATGGTGTTAAATTAATTGCTAAGATTTAAATTAATATTAAATATTTTTGTTTGAAAAAAAAGATAATGTTATGAAAATCTGTGTAGATTTTAGTAATATGTCATTATTATTTTTTTCTATTTCATGGATGCATTTTTATTTTAATTTTTTTTCTTTTAAATTGGAATAATAAAAAAAACATAACATAAATTTAATATATATATTTTTTTAGGTATTCCACTTTTTCCATATATTTTAATGAAATGTTAAAATTATAAAAAATATCCTTTTAAGAAGACAATTTAAATTCTACATTAAAATTTTCAAACTTCTGTATATTTTTAGAGATATTGAATTGTTATTTTGCTATTTCATAATGTGGTTTAAATTAAATATACTAATCATAATGAAATTAATTATGTGGAAAGTAGATTTTAGGTTGAATCTAATTAAAAACTATACAGGTGGAAAGTAGATTTTAGGTTGAATCTAATTAAAAACTATACAGGTGGAAAGTAGATTTTAGGTTGAATATAACACTTGATAAAGTCCTTTTGAAGTTAAAGAAAATTGAAAGAAATTAATTTTTTTTTTTTTAAAGTATTTACAGGTTTTTTTATTGGAGCAATTGTGGGGTCGAGAGTTAGTTTTAATTGGGAATGTAAATTTACAAAATTTTGGATAGAAAAGCTAAATCTAAAAGATTCCACGAGGAATCATATTTCAATACATATTTTCATTCCACATGAAATTGGTATGTCAAAATAGACAATATAAAAAATAAAAAAAACATGTTCACTCTTATTATTTCTCAATTTTGGATTATTTCACATTTTTAAATTGTTGGCATTGTTTTTGAATTATTTACATTTTTTAAATTGTGGGTATTGTTTTAGAGCTTAAGATTATGCTAGCAGTTTTCTAAAGTTACAATTCCATTTTGGCTATAAGATGTTCGATTATTCTTAACCTAATGATTGCATTTGGTTAGTTAAAAGGTACACTAAAAGAAGCATCTCAAGATGATGATCTACATAATAAACATCATAGGATATACTCTAACAAAAATATAAAATGTTTGAGAATTGGGAATGCATATGATGATATGTATATATCATAATATGTCCATTATGAAATTCATGTATGTGTCTAGTTGTTTCTAAGTTTTTTTTATGTTTAGAATCTATTATATTATTTTTTTATTTATAATTTAGTATATATATTATTTAAAATATTTGTATGTATGCGTTATTTATGTTTTAGATGGTACACACAAATATGTGTGTATTATCTATGTTTTAGATGGTACACACATATCATTTCAAATATATCATTTAAAACATTTCATATACAAATTGGTAGTTGCAATAGTATCAATAATAATAATGTCATCATAAATGAAAAACATCAACATCAATGTTTTGGGGTTCAAAAAATACAATTATGTTGTATTACATCATGTGGATCATACTTTTTAATTTTATTTTAAAAATGAATGAGTTGTAGCATAAGATTAAATTTAAGTGAAGTAATGTTATCTCATTATTGGGTATTTAAATGTTTACAAAATAGGAAAAGGTAATATAGATTTTATCTAAAAACTTAGTTAGTGCAATGAAATCTCCTGGGAAATCAAGATATACAATGTTAGCACTATACACATAGCAATACAAATAGTTGTTGTTTCACTACGGATTATGTTAAAAAAATTATTTACATGCATGGAAAAAATGTTGGGAAGTATATCAAAGACATTGTACACGTATAAAAAAATATAGGTTGTGAATATATGTGAATGGTGAAATTGCTTGTTGGGCCATTATGTGTGAGCGACCCTACAAGGATATATTTCTAGGAGGTGTTAGAGCTATGGTATATGAGTATTGTGTGGCAATTTCTCATGTTTCACTAAATGTAAGAGATATTGTGTGGTAACAAATATCATGAGGTTAGTATGAATCAGTGTGATAATGAAAATCATGAGGTTAGTATGAATCACATGTGAAACATTTATTCGAAATGGATAAGTATAATTTTTCAATAATTTCGAAGAGAGTCACCATGATATTAAAATAATCAACGTGTTTGTGAAACTTAAACCATGGTACATTAGGAATATCATCATCTATGACAACTATTATTTTCATCAAAATGTGGAATTTGAATTATATTATGACACTTTCCTTGATTTTGGTAAAATATTTAAACACATCCACCTCCTCCTTCCATAATTTGTGCTTTGATATACCAAATTTTATGTGAAAGAGAAGGCAATGAGTTATTTTAACACAAATGATGTGTTGATGGAAAGAAAGACAATATTTATGAAAATTTGGTTTTATTCAATTCTATGTACCTTATTGATATTAATGATCCATCATTTTTAAATATAACTATAAATTAAAAGAAATACAAATATGTTACTTCTTCTTCTTCAAGTTATCTTTTCTAAAAAGATTGATTTTCCAGAGGATAAAATACATGTGACAAATTTCTTGAAAAAATTCAAAAATTAGTTTAGAAATGTACCAAGAATTTGCATAGAACAAAATAGAAAGACCTACCGTTAAAAAAATCTCATAACATTTATCAATTAAGGAAAATATTGTCCATGGAAGATTTTGCAAAGAATTATACATCTAATACACAAAAATATATACATAGTGAATATTATTATGCTCAGTGTCCATACTTCCATGTTTTATATAGACATGAACAACACAATGTTAGTAATATAGAAATCACCAATGATAATTTCCATGTGATCAAAGAGTACCATTTCTATATGAGTGATGATGATATGATCCACATTTTGTTCAACATTGATTAATTGTAATTTAATACTTATTGGAAAAATGTGGGCTTGAATTCAATTAAAAGTGGATATGGTCAAATGTTTATGTAAGGAGTGGTGCATTTTTCCTTATAGCGAGAGGTTTGGAACACGTAAAGGGTGTTTTTTTTCTTTTTAAATGTTTTTTGTTTTTGTTTTTTATAATACTTTTATTAAGGGTGTTTTTTCTTTTTTAAATGTTTTTTGGGTTTTGTTTTTTATAATTGTTTATAGATTTATTTTTCTTCAATTTATTTATTTAAATTTATTTAAATAATTAATAAGAAAATTTCAATTTTGGATTTAGGAGTCGATTTTAAGTTTTTTTTGTTTGCAATCGTACTAATTGTGAAGGTTGTGATTTCATTTATTTATTTAAATTTTTTTAAATAATTAATAAGAAAATTTTAATTTTGGATTTAGGAATTGATTTTAAGTTTTTTTTGTTTGCAATCCTACTAGTTGTGAAAGTTGTGATTTTAATTGAGTTGTAATTTTGAGTCCAAAAATAAAATTGGTGCTACTAGTAGCATTACTTTTCGATTCAAGGGTGGATTTTAAGGTTTTGTCCACAATGATATCAATTTCCAATGCCTCTTTTTCAAATAAGTAATTTTAATCCCACCCCACCCCCTAAAACGAGGTGCTACCAGTAGTGCCACTTTTTTTTATTGGGGGTTGATTTTGGTGTTTTGACCCCAAAATATGGTTTTTTTGGACTAGAGTTCTCGTTAAGTCAATAATTATGTTAAAAAATAACCAATATATTATCACATCAAAAGTACACAGAAAAAAATAATTCAAACTTTATCACTAATCAAAAAGAACATACAATATCTAACCACCCTCTAAATTTATCTCAACCTCTTAACTACATTTTCTTGTTAAAGGTCTAAATAATTTTCTCAATTTGTAACTAAATTTGTAACTAGTCACTACAAGTGCTTACAATGTGAAAAATATTATACTTGGGTGCATCATGTCCAACATATTGTTAGTTTTACATCACCTTATATTATTGATTTTCTCTTCCCTAGGGTTATTCTCACATTTATTGGTGAAATTCCCATAGTGAATGTTTAAGGCTCCTCCATTCTGAACCGAATCTTTGTGCGTGGAAGGTACAACCTCTGCGGGATATCCTGATTCATCTCTGAAACCGTTAGCCCTGTTTGCCGAAGGAAAACCGTGTAATACCCTGTCCGGAGCTATGAGTATGTGTCTGTTTCTGAGAGAACCTGTGAGAGTAATTCCCAGCTCGCGAGAAGCCTGTGAGGATTTCGGGAAGGAATCTTGTGATTCGGGAAAGCCGAGTTAGCCTGTGTGTGAAGTCCCTATTCCGAAATGATTGCTGTGAGATCATCCAGTGACTGTTGAACCAATTTGGGGAAACATGTGTCTGTGTTTCCAGTGGATTTCTATGACCACGCAGTGCTGGGCTGCGTGAGGCTTGTTGGCCTGTGAGCGACCCCTCCAGGTGAAGGAGTGCACAGAGGGAGAAGAGGACTCCTGGAACGAACCCCTGTAGCTTCCATAGAGCCTAGAGAATTCTGGTCCGGTCTGTTCCTGTAACCCAAGGTAAGGGAGACTGGCAGCTGAAGGACTGTCTAGGTGATAGAGAAGGTGCACTCTCCTAGGGTGGAACAGAAATGTGGGGAATGAGGGTCTGTGTGCAGTGAGCGTGGGAGATTCCTGGGAGAACTACTTCCTGTGAATGTGAATGTGTCATCTTCCCTGTAACCTCAGCATGAGTCTAGATTCCTTGTCCTGGGGTGGAGCTCGGTCCCAGCTCAGGGGTGACCTACTGTTGAGCTGATGAACAGTGTGGTCTAAGGCTTGTAGTGTACCAATTGCTCTGATACAAATTTGTAGTGTACCCGTTCACTACCGAGGTTTCCAAACCTCTCAATTTACCATTATACATGAATGTTTACATAATTGGTACAGGAATTATAAGCACATGCATTTAACACAATTAAACACACTTAATTCTTAGAGTAAAACATATGGGTATTGCTATAATTAAACCAATCATGGCATTCAGCAGCACTTCATTTACACACAGCGGAAAACATGATAATATATATAACACAGTCGTGCCAAAACATGTTCAAAACATAATTCAGAATACTTATCTTTTATCAGCTGTAGAAATCACCAACCAAGTGCAGGCCTTCCACGAACCTCCCAGCCTTAGACCACATTGTTCATCAGCTCAACAGTAGGTCACCCCCGAGCTGGGACTGAGCTCCACCCCAGGACAAGGAATCTAGACTCAGGTTGAGGTTACAGGGAAGATGACACATTCACATTCACAGGAATTAGTTCTCCCAGGAATCTCCCACGCTCACTGCACACAGACCCTCATTCCCCACATGCATGTCCCACCCCAGGAGAGTGCACCTTCTCTGTCACCTAGACAGTCCTTCGGCTGCCAGTCTCCCTTACCTTGGGTTACAGGAACAGATCGGACTGGAATTATCTGGGCTCTATGGCAGCTACAGGGGTTCCTTCCAGGAGTCCTCTTCTCCCTCTGCGCACTCCCTCACCTGGAGGGGTCGCTCACAGGCCAACAAGCCTCACGTAGCCCAGCACTGCGTGGTCACAGCAATCCACCGGAAACACAGACACACGTTTCCCCAAATCGGTTCAACAGTCACTAGATGATCTCATAGCAATCATTTTGGAACAGGGACTTCACACACAGGCTAACTCGGCTTCCCCGAACCACAAGATTCCTTCCCGAAATCTTCACAGGCTTCTCGCGAGCTGGGAATTACTCTCACAGGTTATCTCAGAAACAGACACAGACTCATAGCTCCGGACAGGGTATTACACGGTTTTCCTCCGGCAAACACGGCTAACG
>JZKD02S1808016.1:533676-566584 GCA_000966675.3 Picea glauca
ATTTTCGAAAATACTTTCGCATCCTTTAACTGATCAAAAAGATCATCAATCCTTGGCAGAGGATATTTGTTTTTGACAGTGACTTTATTCAACTGTCAAAAGTTGATGCACAGCCCTTGAATCATATGACCATGCGCCAAGACCATGGTCGTTTCCCTCTCGTGTCTACTCCTATCGGGGTTTTGGCCCTTGCGCTGTCAACAGGCGCATGCCTTCGCAATCCTCGATTCTCCAATCTCTGATATGCCTTAGCCCTTCAAGCTAAGCCCTAGCCGATGTGACCATTGTCTCGCGACCCAGGCCTTATCCCTTATTGGGGTTCGGGGTTTCGCAATATGAATGCGCCAAAACGATTGATAGCGGAATCCCCGATTTCCCAAATTTCGATGGACTCTGTCCGTGCTAGCCCTCCAGGCTAGATCCTCACCATACAACCACACTATATGACCTTAATCGAACCACTCATCGGGTTTTTGGCGATTCCAACATCAAGCTCATACGCTCATGGGATCTCCGATGGGTCCCAGTCGTTGACTTGTCAACAATCCTTTCTCCTGTTGCTATAATTCTGCTACCTGCCCTCCTGACAGTCGGTGTGGCCCCACGCACCTAAGCTTTATCGGAAAACCGCGTATCGTGATTTTCCCGTGCTCGAAACCTTTGCCTCCAGATTCTTCGATATCCCGATGCCCGATATCCGACGCACCTTTCACTTTATCCCTTTGCGATCAAGTCAGGTCCATGTGACCTACATTCATATGACCACAGTCATACGCTTTTGTTGGGTTTTCGGGGTTCGGGGTTTCAAAGTATATGACTCACTCGTCACTGGGGTTCCCGATTTCCCGAATTCTCAAATCCCGATTTCCGATGAATGACCTTTCTATCGGGACTTTCCCGCTGATCCTCCATCACAGGTGGATTTACTCCTTGTCGAGACTTTTCCCGATGGTGCAGATCTCTGCCACGTGTCCACTAAATGAATGGTCCGGATCTTGTCGCGAATTCGCGGATCATGATTTCGTGTGACAATATTTCTACGTGCTCGAGAACTCCGATTCTCCAAGTTCCGACTCTCTCTAGGATTCTGACATGTGTCCTCCCGAGATTTACGGCTATGATCCCTCCTCGGGTTTTCGAAATCATAGGGTCTCGATTCTCTTGAGTTCTAATATCTCGACGCTTCTTCAGGACTTCTCCTCTACCCATGAGGACTTAAGTCCTGTGCAACTTCTGTCAACTCGAGCGGTTGACGGGTAAACCACAGGGATCATACGACTTACGATCCTCCCGAGTTAAACTCCTGTGCAGCATTCAAAAGTTTTGAATCTTGTGCACGTTCTCCAGATCTGACGGTTACAAGGGTTTGCCTTCCCTCCCAAACAGATCCGACGGTTCTCACACCATCAGTGTAGAAAACTGTCTGCCTGTGGTCGTAGACCATACCAGTTGCAATTTCACAGCATCGCTAAACCTCCTGAGCTTATAAACGTGGTCAAGCAACTACTTGACGCACTGGAACAAACCAACGTCCGAAATTGGCCATTCCAGGCACAATTTCTCCTCACATTTTCGGTCCAAAGACCGCTCCACTGGCCCATCTAGGCTCAGTGTCGAAACCTTGTCTCTGATACCAATTTGTAGTGTACCGATTGCTCTGATACCAATTTGTAGTGTACCCGTCTGCTCTGATACCAATTTGAGGATTATGTCCTTTACAATCCCCTACTTTTATCATATTCCCCCCATTAGATAACCTCCTTAGGTTAGTAGTCCATCGTCCACTCCTTTTACACTAGTTTGAATATTTTGGGGCACTTCTTAGTTTATTTTATGACCTTCCAACCAGGTCCCATTCTCTACTCTTCATTTCCCTTAACCAATTTCATTGAAAATAGTCCACTTAGAGATCCTTAAGACTATGTTAAATTATTAAATAATTTCACTTACACCATCCAATCCCTTCTTAGTTATTGGAAATTCATTTATCCACTTCTTTATTTCTCCACCTTAGATTCATTTTCACTTGTTTGGTGTTTATTTCTAAGGAAACATTTGGTGCAACTTGTGACTATCCCTATATAACCTCTTTCTAGAACACCTATTCATAGAATCATTGACTAATTTTCACCTCCATATTACCTTTTATGGTCCTCTTTTAATGCCCCATCAACACTTTCTTGTCTTCCCACAACCTTTTTCATAGATGTCATATCCCATACTTGTCCAATGACTCCTCTTCAACAGTGAACTTGGCCCAAATAAATTGGAAAGACTTGTTTGGTGGGATTCGCATAGGAGCCACATAATGGAATGCATGGTGGGAATTCCTTAGTTCATGGGAACGTAGGTAGAAATGGATTGAATTGGAATGCAACAACATAGTCTGTGAAAAAAAGTGCCATGGGAGTTGGGCACATATCACAAGTTGGACAGATACCCAACATGATATGCAATGTAAGAAAAGGTAAGGATCACCCTCAGAATCATTTAAGCAAGATAGTTTACCATAATACACATGAGACTATTGGAATGCCTTGGACACATAAACTAGATGTGAGGACATAGGGGATTCAAGGACTTATAAGAACTATTGGTCAATTTAATACGAGTCATAAAGAAAAATAGGTAAATGCACCTCTATGTGGATTTGCATAGCCTAAGTCATACCTTCGACAAAGAAAATTATATAGTCACACTCATGGAAAAAATAGTATAACTTGTATCAAGAGATACAAGATCTAAGATTTTCTTATTGCTTGATGGTTTCTCTAAATACAATCAATTACTAGTAGTAGAAGGGGATAGTTAGAAAATCATGTTTCATACCAAGTAGGGTAACTTTGACTACAAGAGAATTCCTTTTGGTTTGATCAATGTTGGAGTCACTTTTTAGAGAACAATGGACATTTATTTTCAGGGTCTCATCAATTATAGTGTTTTTGTTTATTTATATTATGTTACAACTTATTCAAAAAAATAGGTGACTAACCATAATTCAAATATTACACGTATTTTTAAGATGTAGGAAGTATAGATTTTATCTAAATCCCAAAAAGAGAATCTTTGTTGTTACTAAAGGAAAGTTACTCAATAATATAATATCTAAATAAGGAATAAAAATAGATCTTGATCATGTAAAAGTGATAGTCCAATTGACTTTTCTACATAATAAGAAAAAATAATTTAAGAGTATTAAGGTTGTGTACAAATTCATTCCAAAAATTTCTGAAACAATTAAACCCTTACAAAACATGATCAAGAAAGATGAAGAAATTAAGTGGAATAAAGAGTCCAGAAAGAGTTGTTTGATTAGATAATGAATGATATATATGTAATCCTAATTTTTAGCAAAGTTTAATTTTTAATTTCTTCTGTATACGTACGTTTCCTTTGGATCAGTCTCTTTCAACAATACTAACACATAAATAATTTGAAGGAAATGAAGAACACATATCTTTTAGGACTAAAAACATGCCAGGAGAAGAACTTAATTATCCTATCATATATAAGCAAGCCTTTTCTATCCATAAATCTATCATAGATTCTAGGTATTATATCCTTAAGAATCACATGAAATTAATAGTACCTCACCTTGTTGTCTAATCATTATTTACTCAACAAGAAATAACAAAGCATAGAGGTAAATGGATGACAACCATCCAATAATTTGATATTGAAATATAATATTTTCACATTGTATGAGGATAAGGATTATGTAGGATGGTTGGATAATTGAGAGTTGATTCAGTCAAAGAGGAGGGGGCATTAATAGAAAAAGTTTATTATAGTCAAAGAGGAAGAGGGATAGGAAAATGAATTTTCTATTTTTAATAACAAAGTTCATTATTTCCAAACAACTATGAATTCATGGTATATTGATATGAATGTTTTTATACATCATGGTATATGCCCAATACATATGAATTCAAAGGAAAAAAGGGATTTATATTAAAATATTCTTAGTACAAATCAATCAATGTTTTCGTATTTTCAAATAATTATGACAGAGTATTATTAATATATTGAAAAGGGAAGATGTTGACAAAATACAAAATGATTTTTGATCTTTTTTCTTGTTAGGGACAATAGTCAACCTCGTCAAGTATTCTTATAAAGAGTTATCAATATCCCCTCTTCATTTTTTTAGAGGTGGTACTCCTCTTTGTGACTCAAAATTTCAATATACTTATTCATGTTAGATTCGAGAAATATGCATAAACATATAATGAAATCCAATCGATCTAAACTCATATGCTTGCATCAATAAATAGTAAATCAAAGAAATCAAGAACCAAGATAGACAAAAGAGTGAGACAAGTATTTACATGGTAAAACCTCAATTTGGGGAAACATCCATGAAAGACTTGGTATTATATTCTTTTGGAAAACTCCAATATTATAAGGGCATCCCTCTGCAAGTTCCTTAGAGCACATAAATTCACTACAATTATCGATATGACATCCTTAGCCTCATTTATATATGAGAGAGTGATAGGAAAATAAATCCCATGATGCATGTGGAATAAACCCTCTATACATGATAATGATTTATTGAATAATAACTTTACAAAAGACAAATATGCATTCATTAATACATTCTAACATTCCCCTTTAATTATGACTAGAGGGATAAAATCATAGTTGCAGTAATATGTCATTAACTAACATTCCCCCTCTATGAAAACTTCCGGCATCCCCAATAAGTTACACAATAAGATAAACTTCACCCTTTGTCTTGGATTTGGTGAAGATATTAGAAGATTGTTATTGAGAGTGGGACAATTCTCCAAACAAATAACACCATTTTTTACTATATATAAAATGTAATGAGTATTGAGATGAATGTTTTTGTCTTGGAGTGATATAATAGATTATAATAAATATGAAAATCACTTTGATTGTTACATCTTAGCTCATAGGTGCATTCTAAACTAGTCCACGATCAGTAAGAATATGCCAAATCCACACTTCTTTACTTGCTTCCTTAGCTACCTTGTACTTTGCTTCACAACAAGAAAGAGAAAGTGTTCTAAAATTATTATCCGACCATGAAATGGGACATGAACCAAGATGATATGATATTCTATCAGTAGTCTATCCTGCCCAATTAGAATTGGTGTAACCAAAAGCTGAAACAAAATCTTTTCTTAATAGAAAACACCATAATGTAGAGTTCTCTAAAGATATATGATAATCCTCTTATTTTCTTTCCAATGGTTATCATGAGGCTTTTTCATAAACCTAGATACCATGTTAAGAACAAAGGAGACATCAATCTTGTTATGTGTTAGATAGATCAAACTCCCAACAAGTTGATGATAAAGTGTTGCATAAAAAAGAGGACTATCATGATCAACAATTAATTTTACGCCAGATTGAAATGGTGTTGGTGAAGGATTACAATCACTCAAACGAAATCGATCTAGCAAATCCAAATAATATTTAGGCCTAGAAAGGAATATCCCATCATCATGTGACACACTTGAAGACCAAGAAAATACTGCAATAGGCCCAAGGCTGCCATTTCAAAGCATTGCTTAAGATCATTGTTCAATTCTTGAATTAAGGAAAGTTAGCTACTAGTAAGGATTAGATCATCCACATAAATAAAAACAATGAGCACATCATCATAAAATAATTTGACATAAGATTTGGATCATATCAACATAGCCAAATCAATTGACATAAGATTTGGATCGTATCAAGATCGCCAAATAAATTGACATAAGATTTGATTTGTATTTGACATAAGATTTGGATTGTGCAAGAAATGAGTACTAATTTTTTCATACCAAGCCCTAGGTGTCTTTTTAATACCATACAAATTCATACAAATTCTTGTTCAACTTGCATACCAAAATTGAATTTACCATTAAAAATATGCAGGAAGAGAAATGATGTCTCTAATGGTGTTCATTTTAACAATAGGAGAAAAAGACTCATTATAATCTATATCTTATTTCTGATGAAATACTTTAACAATGAACCATTCCTTATGCTTTTCAATCTGTCCTTCTGTGGTGGATATTGTTTTATAAACCTAATTTCAATCAACAAGATTCTTTTACCAGGACGAAGTGGGACAATATTCCACGTATTTTTCTTCATCAAAGAGTCATATTCAACAACCATTTCATTCTCCCATTCTAGTTTTCCTTTAGATTATGCCTAAGTTGAGGGATCATCTATGACTAACACTTTTTCGTGAGAGAAAAATCAGATCTAGTCCTTTGAGTTTCAGATGTATAACTAATTTCAAAACTTGTAGACTCAAGTGTCTTTTGTTCCCAAACTAGAAGAGGAGAAAAATCAGATCTAATCCTTTGAGTTTAAGATGTATAACTAATTTCAAAACTTGTAGACTCAAGTGTCTTTTGTTCCCAAACTAGAAGAGGAGTAGTAATGGGAACCACTCTAGTATCTTCAGAAAATTACGGTGCATCACTCAAACTATTAGGTGAATCAAGATCTATACATTAACTAGTACTCGAGGAAGGAGGAATGGACACGGATTCAACTAAAGATTGAGGAAATTGCAAGGTAACATGAGGTGACCCATGTGGTGGAGAGCCTTCATTGAAATGGACATATCATAGAACAATAAAATCTTGTTTGGATGGATCAAACAATTTGTAAGCTTTATAATGCTCACTGTAACTAACAAATATGCACTTGTGATATTTGGGTTCCAACTTATTTCATTTTTCATCTAGGATTTGTGCTCAATATTCAGTGCCAAATATATTGAAATTGATAATTTTTGGTCACCTTCTACTCCACTCTTCTTCAGTTGTGGACAGCAATTTTTTTTTAGTAAGAACCATATTCAAAATATGGCTAGCACAACAAACAACTTTATCCCATTTCTTTTTGTAATCCTTTTGAATAAGATATACATCTAGCTATTTCAACCAAGGTCCAATTTTTTCTTTCGGAAAATCCATTATGTTCGGGTGTGTAAGGAGTTTTCCTTTGATGTTGGATTCCGTTCTTGGATAAAGATGCTGCAAATTCATGCTTAATGTGCTCCCGTACATTGTCAGTTCTAAAAGTCTTGATGCATTTATCATATTATTTTTTCTTCAGTTGTCGACAGCAATTTTTTTTAGTAAGAACCATATTCAAAATATGGCTAGCACAACAAACAACTTTATCCCCTTTTTTTTGTAATCCTTTTGAATAAAATATACATCTAGCTATTTCAACCAAGGTCCAATGTTTTCTTTCGGAAAATCCATTATGTTCGGGTGTGTAAGGAGTTTTCCTTTGATGTTGGATTCCGTTCTTGGATAAAGATGCTGCAAATTCATGCTTAATGTGCTCCTTTACATTGTAGGTTCTAAAAGTCTTGATGCATTTATCATATCATTTTTTCTTAAAGAAATAAACCCATGTCTTCTTTTTGTAATCATCAATAAAGGTAACAAAGTAGACAACACCTCATGATGAAGGATTCTCAAGAGGACTGCATATGTCACTGTGAACTAACTGCAATTGTTCGTGGGAACGTCAGGCTTTATCCTTATCAAACATTTCCTTGTGATATTTACGGAGGACACAACCTTCACAAACACCTTTAAGTGAAGAAATTTTAGGTAATCTATGTAACATATTTGACAAAAATTGCATTTTACTATATTTCAAATGACATGTGACATATTTGACAAAAATTGCATTTTACTATATTTCAAATGACATGTGCAACATAAGAATAGAATGGTTGTTACTTGGGTGAAGTTAAACTAGTGAACTTAAACAAACCTTCTTCATGATGACCGACCGGACGAAACAATTTTTTAATTTTTTTTTACATCTTTCATAACATATCTACTTAGCCATGCTTCAAACTTATAACCTTTTTTACAAGCACAATAAACAAAAAAGAGATCAATGTTCATTCCTTCAACATGAAAACCATCTTCCAATACACTATTAGGAAGTTGAATATGACCAGAACCAACTACTAAAAGTTGTTTACCATCATTTAGAGAAACTTTCTTAGTTGCATGTATGTTATTGTCATAAGAACTAAATAATCAAGCAGTACCATTAATCCATAATTCAATCAACATAAGAATAAGAGTTAGTTTAACAAAATAAATAATGAGATCTACATGTTTTTTGGAGGATTTCTTTTGGTTCTTTACTAGTTCATTCGACCTCTTAAAGAAATTCTTCTTAGAATGATTGGTTTTTCCACAATGCTTGCAAGGATTTCATAATTTTTTCTACAAAGCATATGGAAGAGCGTCATTATAAGTTTGATTGGAAGTAATAGCATCATGATATTTGGTATTATTATGAGAACCTTCATATGGATTCTTCTTAGTGTGTTCCAAATGGGATTTTCCATTGACCAATTGTCCTGATGAGATCAACCTATATTGTTCACAAATCAAGCTTTTTCTAAACTCTTCAAAAGTAGTTTTCATAGTTCAATTACACATTTCAATGGCTCTATTTTAATGAAAATATCGTAAACAAAAGGAAATTTATGTTGTATAATAATAATGAGAGTTGCATTAGTTTTCTTACAATCCTTACCACAATTCTTAAGGTTATCATTATAAGTTTTTAAGACGGAAAGAAAGGACTCAATTCTTTCAAAGTCTTCGGGATCTAGATCATGAATTTTCTTCTCAAGATAATAAGCAGAGACATCATCAATCTTGTCATACAAATAAGCTAAAGTTTTCCATACCTTGACAAGGTCGGCTTCAACTTTGATATGTACCTATAGACTATCTGGACATTTTTCCCAAATGTTCATAGTGATCCTCCGATCTAGCTAATTCTTTGACATTGATTGATTTCATTCTTGCACCATTGACTAGGAAATTGAGATTCTTTTCCCTAAGCATGTCAATCATCTTCCACTTCTAGAAAAGATAGTTAGTACCAACAAACTCAAAAACTGAAGCAACCTCTGAAGTCACGCTGATCAAGTATGAGAAAGAATCAAAAACTGAAGCAACCTCTGAAGTCACGATGATCAAGTATGAGAAAGAAAAAATTAATGGAAGAAAATTAATGCAAAACAAAGAAAATAATTTGAATACCTACCAAGGTAGCCGAGGATTAGAACTGAAACATTGTATATATGTAACAAACCATCATTGCCTCTATTGAGAGAAAGAACCAGATATAGATCTAAGATCTATCTTGCAAACTATTATTTTTCCACAGCAATGGCGCTAGATCTACAAGATTACTAACAACCCCAACTCATATGGATGTGGTCGTACATGTAGGGTAGAGAACGGGGCCGTAAGGATGCTAACAACAAAGAAAAAACTCATTACATGACACCCCAACAAATAAAATATTCCCCAACAAGAAAATTGACACAAATTGCAGATAGATCGACCTCTAAAAAATGAGATGGGTGGTGCAAAGGGAAAATCAGGCTTCAAAAAAATCATAAGGAAAAATTGTTGTACTCAACAAAGAAACCCTCATATCTGCACCGAGAAACCCTTTGATAAGTAAATTGACCTTCAAAGAGAGAGATCATCCCCTCAAAATCAGCAAATCAATTCTTCGAAAAAGAAAATTATTACAAAACACATCTGTATAGCTCAAATATGGACCAAAAGGAATAGTTGTACAGGAAAAACCCTTGGATTTTGAAAAGAACATCCCCCAATTGAGAAATTGACCCTCCAATAGAAAAAAAAAAATGGCAGATCTGAAAAGAAAACAGGGCCCTCAACTAAGAAATCAACTCGATATGAGAAAAAATTGACTATATGCACCTGAAATATCATAAAAAAAATGTGGCCATATAGATGAAAAATCAATTCGTAAAATATGTATGGATTTAAAGAGGAGGCAGCGGAGGTTAGTTTTGTAGACGGTAGAACAACAAAGTCACGTGAAAACATTTCACTCAAAAATGTCTCATGGATCAAAACACTATTAGCTTTGGAAGAAATGATTAGGTTTGGTTTAAAAATAAGCTTGGTAAACCACCAAACCTAGAAATTTACCCAAAAACTTTAGGTTTAAAAAAAATTAAAGTACATAGGTTTATCTTGGCAAATTAATTTAAATCTGGGCAAACAGAAGCTAATTTTGAGAAACCAATAGTCGATCTTGATTGATTAGTATATTCTGGAGATAGTGGTGAGGTCGGATTTGTGGAAAAAATCTCATAAAAAGTGATATACAACCAGTTCCGAAGAAAACCAAAGTGGTTTTCCAGATAAAAAATATCCTTGAGAGAAGGAGGCCCAAATGAACATATCCATTGAACCATGATGCGGAAAATCCAAAAGTTATTTTTTGCAAAGAGAAAAAGCTTGATAACCAAATCTGATACCATGTTACATCATATAAATGTGCATAAACATATAATTAAATCTCCCATGCATGTATCAATAAACAATTAATCAAATAAATAAAGAATTAAAAGAGACAAAAGAGCAAAACAAGTATTTACTTGGTAAGACTCAAATGTGGGGAAACATCCATGGAATATTTGGTCCTTTATTCTTCTGGAAAAATCCAATATTATAAGAGCATCCCTCCAAAAGTGACTTAGAGAACATACACTCACTGTAATTATCAATATGACATACAAATCTCATGATGCATGTGTGATAAACCTTTGTTATAATATAATGATTTATTGAAGAATAATTTTACAAAAGAATAAAAGGAATTCATTAGCACATTTTAACAATTCAAATCATAAATTTAAACAATCATATCATCTACACCTATGAGTGGACCAAGTGATAAAATAACTAAAAATATAATAGATAAGTTAGAGTAGAAAAATAACCTTAATTGAAATATACATGATAACTATATCCATTCCATCAATTCCATTCATTTGAGTAATCACGAAAAAGATTCGAAGAAATACTAATATGAAATAAAATATATTTTTCGTGTAACATCCATGTTTTCAAACCCCAAACTAGTGATGTGTATTATAAATATAGTATGTGGTCGAGAGACAAGTGATGTATATTGTAAATGCTATGTATGGTTGAGAGCCAATATGTAAAGGATGTAAATTGAAATCTAATGAATGAAATGTATCGCTTGCAAATGGAAACATAAGGATATTTGGGGTTAAGTATCCACAAGAGAGGGTAGGGGTCTACGGGTGAGATTTAGTCATATATATTAAACCAAAACTCATTTCCTAATTTTCTCTAAATTTTCCTTTCCATGAACCTTCCATTAGTTGTTGAGTGTTATAGATCCCAACCATCGAATTAATGTAAGAGGGTTGGTGTGAGAGTCACTTCCCATAGTTATTGAGAGCATGGGGGCTGAGTAAAATCAGCATCATCTCGGGGAAGAGTGCAATTCAAGGAATCAAGAGTAAGAGAGAAAATCCATATGGGTAGGAGACCAAAATTATGCATTCACATTTTTGCATAGAGATTTGTTTTTACATGGAGTTTTATGACCAAAAATTGAGTTCTGAGTATGATAGCTTGTATGAAGTTGTTGTGGACATGTTTGGTTTCTTTTTGGAGCTATAATTTTGTGGAGAAAGAGGTTTTGTTTATGGGAGAAATGAGTTGTTCAAACTTTGTCCAAGAATCATGTGCTTTGGATGCTAGGAAAATTTGTGTTACAACTATAGAATTCTTGAAGTCCCAACAAGTAGAATTATTTTCCAACATGTGTTGGAATCCCTAGAGGGGAGTGGAAATGCTTGAGGGACTATGAGTAGTTAAGGGGGATTCCATCCATTTGGTTGTGCAGGTTGAGGGGAAGTTTTTTGGTTGAGTGAAAGAGTTTAACTATTGAAAGAGGTATTTTAGCCAGCCTTAGGGACCGATGTCCCTTGTGGATTCATATCCCTAGTTTAGGGGTGTCTTGTTGTTGAGAAATGGAACTACAAGGATATGGTTGGGAGGAACATCCTTCCTCTGCAAAGAGTTGAACATTTAATTAATATAAGTGTTCGTATGTGTTGTGTTTATTCATATTAATTGTTGATACAATGGTTGTGCAATTTATTATGAGTTATATTTGGTTCTCATTTCTTTCTTTGAGAATAATTATGCAATTAAATCCCTATTTATGTGGTTGAATGTTGTTGTATGCTATTTAGTTATTCTATGCACAGATAATAAGTTATATTTACTTTTTTAGGTACCATAGACAGTTACATGTGAATGAATTTCATGTTGAGTATTATTTCCGCATATACATTTAGTAACAAACAATTTTAATGGGTAATTTTAGTAGTGATGTGACCCATTTGGGGGTTGGGTATGCTACAAAGTGGTGTTAGAGCTATTGTTTCAACACTAGACCCGTATGGGCCAAGAAACAATGAAAATTTGAGTAAATTCGTTGTTGAAGAATTTTCCTCTGACAGGATTGGGGAAAATAGATAATTTAGGGAGAAATCCCCAAATCCATGGAAAAAATTAGAGTTTGAATGAATCCAGATGGTTTTAGAGGGTTAATGGAGTAGAGAAGTAAATCTGCATATCAAAATTCGACCTGGAATGGTCGAAATTTGAGTTTTAATGGCCTCCTGTAGAGTTATTGGAAGTTTGAAAAGTTGACTGTTGAGATCGCTTCCGATATCAAGATCAACAACTGAGATTCATCATGATATATGCAAAATTCCATAAGGTTTGGCCATATTGAAAGTTTTATATAATCAATGGTCAAGATTCGATTTTGGGGTTAGAAATTCGAAGAAAATTGATGTTGTAGGTTCATTTCGGCCATTGGAAGGTTGGAGCAGAATCGATAACCAAGATCATCTTGATTAAGAGATCGACAACCCATATTCACCTAGAATTTGATCAAAAATTGCTAAGTTTTGATGTTATCCAACTAAAATCATCGATGGTCAATGTTAAATCGACAAAATTTGCAGAGAGTTTTAATTTTTCGAGCAAAACTCACTGATGGTTAATGGTCAAATTGACAAGTTAAATGAATAATTGAGTCCGGAAAAAAGAAATATTCGATCCCCAATGGTCGATGGTCAGGGATTGACATAGTTTGGCCAAAATTTCTAAGTGTCGAGGTTTACCAAGGAAAATCGTTGATGACCTATGAATCGAGGATCAAAAAATTATGGTGAAGGTTGTTTATTAAGGTTGATTGTCATTGATGTCAACCCTTGAAGAAATCCCCATAGCACAAAGGTTGGGTAATGGACCCAAGATTGTTTGATTTAAATATGAATCGTTATTTCCTTGTCATGGTTGATAATAAGTAAAAATGGATGAACTCCAAAGTGGTCCCCTTATGGTGAAATCCCTCATGAGAAGACGCTTTACGGATTGAGTTATCCTAGAAGTATGGTTAGAGAACCCATGTGTATTTGTGGAATAATGAGATGAAGGTCAGTTAATTTGTCATTGAAACTATCCTATATGGATATTTCTTGCCATGCCATTTCCGATGGTATGTGGAACGTCACATAACTCGTCACGGTTAAATAGTTATGGCCATGAGAAGTTGGAGAACCCAAGTTTAGGTAATGGACCCAAGTTTGTTTGATGGATAAGGGTATGAGTTTTGATATATTTTTAGGTAATACAATTCTATATGGATGGTACATGTAATTCCATTTTTGGTCATATGTGGAACATCACATAACTCCTCACAGTTTGAGATTTATGGACTTACGAAGTTGGAGGACCCTCTTATGTCATCTAGAAGCCCCAAAAGGTTAAAGTAGTCAAAGTGATTTAAGAGATTTTAGAAGGTAAATAATAAAATGAATTAGTCAAAGTGATTTAAGAGATTTTAGAAGGTAAATAATAAAGTGAATTGATGAGTGTACTATAATTCAAAGTGAATACAGAATACATTATTTAAATAGTAAATTTAATGGAGTAATTATAAGTGGGTTAACCCTAAAATAAGGAAAGTGGGCAAAGTGACCTAGAAAATGTTTTTAAGGAAGCTACTTGGAGAGTATAAATAAGAGGCAAGGCTCTCTCATTTTAGACACACTTGAGAATATTGACTACCTATAGGTTTCTGAGGTAACCAAAGGATATCTAAGCCTAATTTATGAGGGAAGATGAAGAAAAGAAGGCCGTAATTAAAGGAGGGATAAATTATTTTGATGATGCTTTCTAAGGTATGTTATTTATAGGCCATTTCACCATTTTCGAAATAACTTTTTTTCTAGAATGATTCAGACCATGAAATTTCTATTCCATTGAGGAAACATATCCAAGTATATTTGGTAAAAAAATCAGCTTGTGGGGCATTGTATTTTTGGAGTTACACTCCATGGAAAATAGGGTTTTTGGTTAGTCCTCAAACTAGTAAAAAACATGTGTTTCGGGTAAAAACATCATAACTTCTTCATAACATATCCAAATTCAGTAAGAAAAAATGTGTTGGTTATAGTGCAGCCTTTAGTATGCTTTGTAAAATTTTCATATCGATTCAACAAATATTCTGTGCGGGGAACGCTCTACAAGATTGCTCTCTAGAATAAGCCAGAATTCAACGAGGTATGCCATTTTTTCTATAACTACTTTTATGAGAGGTTCCAAGTAGTGAAACATGGAGGAATTACATAAAACACATTGAAGAACGTTGTTTATCAGTTTTACTCTTTATTCATTACAGGTACAAAGTTATGATTATTTCAAGTTAGGGTTGTTGACTAATCCAAAAATAGTCATGTGAGACTAAAGAAAAGTTTGATGTAAATGCTAGTCTCTTGTTGTTTAAAGTTTAGGAAGGTTTGCAGGTATGTGATAATATACACTAGGTCTATTACAGAGTTATAAATCATATTTGGATGATGAAATTGATGAGGACTTTTGGTTGAGGTACAAGTTGGGTACATGGTTGAGACAAGTAGTTGATGAGTTGGAGAATACATGAGGTGTATAGTTGATGATGTTGGTACATATTTATGAGTCATAGTTGATGAGTAGTTGACACATCATTTGTACATACTTTGTACATGGTTGGTTGCACTTGTTTATGGTACAGGTTGATTACAGATTGTTTGGTACAAGTTGGTGCATGGTTGATGCACTTGTTTATGGTACATGTTGGTGCATGGTTGATGCACTTATTTATGGTACATGTTGATGCATGGTTCAGGTTTATTGGTACAGGTTTACAATGGCATATCTCACAGTGATAGTCTGATAGTGGTTCCATCTGTAAAATCCTTCTCTTGCACACTAAGCGAACTTATTCTTTGAGGACACTTGCTCGCAACTGATCCAGATTATTATGCTATTAAAACACTTGATTTTGATTATGAGGCATTATGGGTTGATGTCATGTTTTTTTGCTGCATTGACATAGAAAGGTGCTATTTACTTGGTTTTACTGAGTGTGCAGGATTTTGGACCTCGAGGATGCAGAGGAATCAATGGAACCCCTTGGACTCTGGATCGAGTCGAGGAGTGAACCATTGGCATTTGATTGTTTTATATGTGATATTAGTGCATATGATTAGATGATATGATATGGATATATTTCTGACATGATTCATTGATGATGTAGATTGATGGTAGCTTGTCGACCAGACTAACATGTGGATTAGAGGAGTCACGCGTGACTACCAAAGATGTTGAGGGAGAGGTGTGGAAAATAGCCCTGTCGCAACCTACTAGCACTCCCACCATGGCTCAAAATGTAGGTTAACGATTACATAGTTCGAGAAGACCCATGATGCCATGAGGACTGACTGCGACTGTCGCTCATGATGATTCTAAAGGGTGGGCAATAAGGCAAGGGCCTTATTCCTTAGAGGCCCTTAGTCTCCCACAAGATCACCTGGCGGAGTATTCACTACAGGGTTTTTTTATGTCTACCAAGTCAGTCAAGAGGCAAGTGGCACCCTTGGAGCATGTGGTGTTTCCTGAAGGGAATGTCATGCAAGAGAAATGGAAAGAGGGGAGTGGCACCCTTGGAGCACGTGGTGCGTCCTGAAGGGTACGTTGCGCAAGAGAAACAAAAAGAGGTGAGTGGCACTCTTGGAGCACCTAGTGCGTCCTGAAGGGAATGTCCCATGGTTATTTAATAATTGGATAAACCTAGATGGATTTAGGACAAATAATGTGTTAAGAAAGATATGAAACCTTTCCCAAAAAAAAAAAAAAAAATATGTCTCCGAGCCTAGGAAAATAAGGTCTAGGTTTAAATTTTACTCGTGATAAAATTTTATCTTTTAAATATATATATATATATATATATATATATAAATAAAATAAATAAAATAAATAATAATGATAATCTTCATTAATCTTGTGACAAGAAGGGGGTTTAAATTGATTTATAAAATCTTTTGGGATAAATTTAAATAGGGGTAATTAATTAATTAAGGAAATTAATTTATGCTGCAATGAAGGGGATGGGTGACACATGTACGGGGAGGATTATTATGAATTAAATTATTTGAAAATAAATTAAAAGGGATTTTGGGAATTTGTTTGACCTATAAAATCTATATAAAGAAGGGAGGAGAAGGATGATGGATCTCTTATGTTTGTGTAACGTTACGCTACAGAAATCTCTACTTGACTGACTTAGATTGTGAGAGTTGGGATACCCAACTCTGTGAGGAGTGGTAGCTCGGCCTTGCGAGGTGAGCTAGGAGATAGTTGATTCTATGGTTAGTGTGTGTGGCCCCTTTTCAGCTCAGGGGGCTAAGGGGGAAGAAGAGTACCCCTAGTGTTGGTTGGGAGGTACCGGTGAAGTCTCCTAGGCCGACAAGATGGAGTTGCACGAAGCGGGTAGGACATCAACTCAGAGCAGGCGACTTGAGCAATGGTACACTTCCTTTAATTCTACATGGTAGATTATTAGTATGGTTTGTGCTTTTAGTTTAGTTTTTTTTATTTGGTAAGGAAATTGATTGTCTTATAATTCTAGATAATGACTCAAATTCCCCCATATCCCTTAGCTCGATGTTCATTTCCATGGCCTTCGATCCCTGCATGTCTTGACCATCCTGTGGTTTATTGATTGTGATGATGTCGGTTTATTTTGTTTTTCCTTCCATCCCTATCTCATCAGTACTCGCCTGAGAAGTCGGTCAGGAGCCTGATCTATGGTCGTCGCTTCAGCATTATTAGACCTATGGATATCAATTCCCTTATTTTTTGTGCATGGATGAGGAGCGAAGGAGGTTCTTGCTAGTCATCTACCCTTGTTGAATGTTCCAGGTATATTGTAGTCTTGCGCCTTATTATGTTGAGTAAATCCTCCATTTTTATCGTTCCGAGTTCCATAATTATAACTCTGTGTTTTTTTTGTATTGATGGATAAATTTTAGTCATGCATTTTATAGTCTTGGATAAATTAAATTTGCATTGTGTATCGATGGTTGATTTAGATATACATGGGATACCTCCCTCACAGCAGAACCCTATGTGGTTTTTGATGGCCATTTCATTACGTCCCTTTTTCTTACCTCTGCACCTTAAATTTATGAAGACGATGTTAGTCTGCAACGTCCAATTGTTTGACAGCCTTCGTTGGACTGAGTTTTGTTGACAGCCTGCGTGAGGGAATTCACCCATCTTAAAAAATTAACCATTTTCATTGAAACCTCATTCCTTGTGTCAACTAGCAGCTAGACTCCAGCTTCCAATAGTGTTAGAATGCCAATTTCCATATTTGCATCCGTGTGACAGTTGTGCTTTTCTTTGACTTTTGTGACCAACCAATTTATGTTTTTATTTTGGACTCCGGGACTGTAAATTTTGTTTTAGAATAAGAACAATACTCAATCTATGAACACATCCTAAGAATCATGTGTAGACTCGTTGGTGTAAAATCTAGCGATGATGAAAATCTTCTTCAGGTTCCCTTGCTGTGTTTGTTCACATTTTTGCGTGGACTGAGCTTCTAGACAATGTTCTTTGCACTGCAACACATTTTGTATATTATTAGTGAATAAGATCTAGTAAAAATCAATCAACTGCATAGCTTGTATTCTTTCTTGTGTTGAATGTGTTTCATTGCAAGTTATTTATATAGGTGATTTATGTATTCTTCCTGGCAATTACTCATACGATGATTTTCATATTAAATGGTGACAGGAAGGCAATTTTCTTCTAACATGTATTTGCACAACGATTTTGCTTGTTAAAGTTGACTATGTTGCTACCTTAAGGACCACAATTTGACAACGGAATTTCTTTAATTGTTGACTGCGTTTTTTTGTTTTTGGGCCACGATTTTTCCCGGGAAAAGGGATGCGTTTGCCTGGAAAAATTGTCCTTGAGCAGTGTGTCTTTGCCAAGAATAGTTGTCATCTGTTACCTCTTCTTCTCGACTTCCTGATGACCTTGTTTTTCTTAATATTTCCCTCCCCTGAGCTCTTTTTCTTCCACAAGAATGAGCCTTCGTCCTTAGTTACTGCCAAATTCGGTGAGCCCCCTTATCTTAGCATACCTAATGTTGCTCGACTAGATTAATACATATCCTTAATCATGGTGCGCTAGAAGATAGAAGTGTGTCTGTTGGAGGTGACACTTGCGGCTTTCTTGGGGTGTGATTTAATTCTTTGGAAGATTTGAAATTTAGCTGACTGTGCGCATTTAATCCCAAATTTTATTTTAGTAGTTGAAAAGTGCAAGGGAAGGCATTTTCACCCGACACCCTGTTATATGTTTACCACAAATTTTGTACTCATCATTCTTGCCTACTCTGTTGATAGCCACCACTTTTAGTGTGACATCATTTTTAATTACTTATGACTAAGATTTGTTGTCTAATATCTTTGCTTTTGTAATATTGGTGTAACATTTTTATCCATCCCTTGTGATATTGAATCTGGGATGTAATAATTAGCTTTTGACAAATTCCTGTGATAAGTCCACTGCCTTATTCTTTTGGCATAGCAAGATTTTCCTTGGGTGACAGTATAGAAATAAATACATTTTATTTAAAAATTTAGTTTGAGTCAATCCTTACTTTGAAAAGGTCATCGATAGTTTATTAACTACAATTAGTTAACTAGAACAACCTTTTATATGTTTAGACAAGGTCTTGATATTTTTAGACAACCCTTTAACTAATGGTGTATACCTTTCAATCAAATCATTGTGTTTTTATATTAAGTTTTAATTCATAGCCTCTGATCTTATATTTACTGATCATTTAGTGGAATGACTAGTTATAATGATTAAATGTTATATAGTAATAATTGTTAATGTCTTACATGTCATTCCAAACTATGATTTCATTTAAGATTAAATTGATGGTACATCGATGACCAATCTATGATTTATACTTTCTCACTTGATATGCTTTTAATGTTAAATTAGATTGGCGTACATTGACTTATTTGCAATTAAACTTGTTGATTTTTATGTTAATGTAGAATTGTAACTTATGGGCTAATTGAAATTGACTTACTATTAGATTAGTAACTGATGTTAAATTAGATGGTCAGTTTTGAAAATTTTTAGATGTGATTAATGGTTGGGTTGTTGACGAATTCATGTTTTGGCTTGAGTTCTTCCTTGATTGTCATCATCTTACCTCTGTCGCCGTGTTGTGTGGGGTATGAGTGAAGTCTCCCTATCAGTTGTTTCGTCCCAGCAAGTCGGATTTATCTAGAGTCCTCGGTCCCGATAAAATGTGTTGTGCCAAGGTTAGTGACATGTTTGTCACCTGGGGACAACATGATTCCTAAGGAGGGGATCATGGAATTCCCTACTGGATAACGTCAACAAGAACTTGGCTAGAGACGGTGCATTCTGTGTGGGTGTCATTGAGCATTGTGAGTTTCTTTTGGTGCATGGGTGGAATGCCTTCATGTGTTTGGTTCATGCACCTTGAGGTTCTAGTATTGTTCATCAAGGTCATTGTGTCGGGAGGGGGATATTTCCCCTTAGCCTTTAGGCGTGTCTTGTTTGCATTGAGAAGGTAATCGTTCCTCCTTGTTGTACTACGCATGTTTCTCCCATTTTCTCTTGTGCCTGTGCGTGGTGTCATAGTATCCTATTGCATGGAATGCATGCTTGCATTTGTCATCAGTGGTGTGGTTAAACTATTTTCATCGTTGCGTTCTTGCCTAAAAACAAAAAAAAAAATTCACTTCTGCTTCGCTTGTAGTCGTAATATTGGGGTCGTTACATTTGGTATCAGAGCGAGGTTTAACCTGTGACTTGGGATCACCACGACTTTCATTGTTATGAATTAATTATAATTTTGCTAATTGAGTTGACTCGTATCCTTGCAGGTAATCATGGTTAGAGGATTGCATAGAGGCAAATGATAGGGTGTTAGGGGAGGAGGCACGACGCCTCTAGCAGCATCCAAACCTAAGGGGTCCAACCCCTAGGGAGACGAATAGGTTATCGGGCAAGAGAAAATAATGGTGGGTGACATGGTTGGGATGATGAGGTATTTTAAGTGCATGTCTAAGGCATTGATCATTCGTTTAGACAGAGATGAGGCCAAAGCATTGGCACCCCCTGAGGGTCCACCGCACAATCTAGTTGGTACTGGCAGCATTCACCATGAACTCGACAAGGTCAAATTTCCTGAGTTCTTTGGTGCCCCGAATGAAGAATCCGCCAAGGCATTGTTGGAGAATATGGCGATGTGATTTTCACTTCGCGACTATACCTCCAACATGAAGGTCCACATGGAAGTCTTTCAACTGAATGGAGAGCTCTTCTATGGTGGAAGATGCTCCTACCGCAGTTGAACATGGCCATCGAAGACGTGTAATGGGAATTGTTTGAGGAACGGTTCCGAGAGAGGTACCTATCAGAAGAATTCATTGAGTGTCATCTCAACGAGTTCAATGCCTTACAAAAGGTCGATCGTATTGTTCCTAAGTACGAGGATTGTTTTATGGATATTCTCTTGTATGATCATCATCTTAACACTAAGAAACTTAAGGTCAATAGGTTTTGGTTCGGCCTTAATGGAATCATACGTGCAAAGGTTAGGATTCTGATGCCTCAAACCTTGCACGATGTCATCCAGAAAGCCCTCATAGGAGTGGAGGATCTTACCGGCAGGGGTCAAAGAAGGAGGATCTTACTGGCAGGGCAGGTGTCATCTGGTGCACAACATCATTAGACACCATCTAGACATATGCCAGGATATTGTGGCTTCCAGAGGGGATCCACTTATGCTACACCTATGTGAACGACGCCTCAACAGAAAAAATCTTATCAGGGACCACAACATTAGCAGCAACGTCGACCACAGTAGTAGCAGTTTATGCCTATTCAGCAGCACTGACCAGGATTCCAGGCCAGTGGGCTTTCATATTCTACTTCGGGTACCATGAATACTGGACGAAAGAAGGGGTGTTGGACGTGTGGGGATTCACACTACCAACGTGATTGCTCTGTGGAGAGGAATAGAGTGCCTGGATCAGTCGGACCCACTACCATGGGAGATTTGGGCAAGGCCCATCAGATTCATGCAATGGTGAATAACCGCCAAGCATAGCACCAGTTGATTATGTTGACCATATCCTTAGTATTTTGATATATCCCGGTGCTACTGAGAGTTTCATTTCTTGTGAAACGCTAAAAAGGATTAAGGTAAAGGGAGTGGAACAGGATGAGTTTAGCTTCGTAGAGATGGCTTCGAGAGACAAATAGAAGGTTGGAGGAAAGGTTACAGGTTGTATCCTTAACCTAGGAGAGTTTGTTACTAGGGCCAACATGTACATCATGATATTAGGATCTTATGACGTCATGATCGGTATGGACTAGTTGAAATCGCATGAGGTGATACTCAATTGTAAGATGAAATGGTTGAGCTTGGTTGATGATGAGGGACAAATATGTGTGATTGTAGGTAGGAACCAAGCAGTTTCCCTAACTTTCATCTCTTCCTGACAGCTACGGAAGAGCATGCGCAAGGGGTGAAATATTTATGCGATCCTTGCTTTAAATGAGAAGGGAGTAGTGGAAGGTATAGAACACCTTCCAGTGATGAGAGAGTTTACAAACATATTTTCAGAGGAGTTACCTGGGATACCACTAGAGAGGGAGTTGGAGTTTACTATAGATCTAAAACAGGGGATTGAACCGATAGCGAGAATGCCTTATCGGATGTCGACCTCAGAATCACAAGAGTTGATAATGCAACTGGAGGAATTGTTCAACCTGGGACTAATACGTCCAAGTGTGTCACCATGGGGTGTGCCTCTTATTTTCATATGAAATAAGGATGGGTCGTGGAGGCTCTGCATTGACCACCATCAATTGAACAAAGCAACGATCAAGAATCACTATTCGTTTCCGAGGATTGTTGATCTGTTCGATCAAATGAAGGGTGTGACGGTGCTCTTAAATATCGATTTGTGATTAGGGTATGACCATTTACGGATCAAGGAGGATGATGTCCCTAAAAATGCCTTTAAGACGAGGTTTGGGCATTATTAGTTTATTGTTTTACCATTTGGACTCACAAACACCCCAGGCGTATTTATGAGTTTGATGAATGGTGTGTTCCGTGAGTACTTGGACAAGTTCGTCCAAGTATTCATTGACGATACTTTTATTTAATGTTGGACAACGGAGGAGTATGACGAGCACTTGCACTTGGTACTACATTTTTTGCAAGAGCACAAATTGTATGGGTAGTTGTCCAAATGCTCATTTTATCAATCGAAGATTTTCTACTTGGGGCATGTCATCTTCAGCAAATGTATCATCTTGTATCTAGAAAAGGTCGAGGCTATTATGGAATGGTCTGCGCCGACAAATTTCTTAGAAGTGCATATCTTCATGGGTTTAGCAGGATACTATTGACAATTTGTTGAGGGATTTTCGAAGATAGAAAATCCGATCACAGAATTACAGAAGAAGAACGAGAAGTTTGTTTGGACCGAGAAATGCGTAGAAGAATTTTAGAGGATCAAGGAGTTGTTGACAACAACACCAATACTAAAGGTCCCTAACGTGGATGCAGACTTCTTGGTATGCACTGACGCATCCAAGGAAGGCTTAGGTGGATTCTTGATGCAATATGGTCGAGTGATCACTACATCTCGAGGAAACTAAGAAGGCATGAGGAAAACTATGCGATGCACGATTTGGAGTTGTTATCCATTGTATATGCCTTGAAGGTTTGGAGATACTACCTTATTGGATGAAAATTTGAACTAAAGACGGACCACTGTGGACTACAACACATCTTTACGCAAAGAGACTTGAATGTGCGACAACGACGTTGGTTGGAATTTCTTAGAGATTATGACTTCGAGATTACTTACATAAAAGGAACAGTGAATTGAGTGGCAGATGCATTGAGTCAGAGACCATGCATCTTTTTTGCGTTACCTCTTTAGACGAATCTACATGAAAATATTATAACCTTAGAGCATTATGATGATTGGTACAAATAGATCGAGGGTTTTATTTGATAAAACACAATGATAGTACCAAGATTTGAAGGATTTACGTTTGACGACGATGGATTATTGAGGTTTAAAAATTGGATTTACGTACCACCAAACTACAAGCTAAGGATGTTGATCCTAAGAAAGGATCATAGAGCAGTATGCATGCCTCACCCAGGAGTCATGAAGATGAGGGTGGACTTTAAACCCTTATTCTTCTGGAAAGGAATGAAGGTAGACATAGTCAACATTGTGGCCAAATGTCTAGAATGTCAGCAAGTAAAGGCTGAACATAGACACCCAACAAGATTACTACAGCCACACGCTATTTCAGAATCGAAATGGGAGGTTATTTCGATGGATTTTATTGTTGGATTGCAACGGACAGGAAGGAGACACGAATCGATTTTCATAGTAGTAGACACTTTGACGAAGAGTGCTCACTTTATTCCTATGTGTACGACATATCAGGCGCCTGACATAGCTATAGTTTTCATCAGTGAGAATGTGAGGATGCATGGCGTGCCTAAGAGGATTATATCCAATCAGGGATCAATGTTTACTGGATGATTTTCGATGAGTTTCCAAGAGGCCTTGGGAACCCAACTTAAATTCAATATTGTGTATCATCCGAAGACTGACGGGAAGATGTTAAGAACCAAATATCAATATAGCATAGAAAAACCTCAAAATAGGTACTCAACTCCTTGAAAAAGAGATAATTTCAGATAATAAGCCTCTTCGAGGGGGAAACCTCATTTTACCCCACATAAATGTTAAAGTACAAGATGATTCGAAATGAAAATGTCTCCTTGGTATATATAGGTGATCCAGTTGGATATTGGTGGCCACTCACCTTTTCCAGCTAGCTCAAAACAACTTTCTAGCAATTTTGATAATTTACTATTTTTAGCAGTTTTTCGGGTCCTGAACTTCTGGAGCCTTTTTGAGGCCCTAAACAACGTATTTTGGGGTATGTTACGGTTGAAAATTTTCACTATGAAATTTTGTGCAAATGTTGTAGTCCTCAGATAGATCTTTCCAATGGGCTATCATAATCCTAAAATGAAGATCGTATGCAAAAGTTACGAGCCCGGGAAGTTGATGTACTGACTTACCCAAAAGAGGCCCACATAACTTTTGGCGCTTCATCTCCTAGGGTTAGGTTTTTAGATGTTTAGGATTTTTGAAACTCCTTTTTATTGTAGAAAGGCCTTGAGAGCCTCATTGCAATGATCTTCTTGTGAATCAGCGTAGTCTTCACATCTCTTCTCAGAGATAAGTCGCCACCATTCTAGCAAGCTTGTTTTTCGCTACATTTTATAGTTTCATCTTATTTCCTTATTGAATAGAAAATTGTTTTTACTGTATCTCTATTATTCTATGTTAAGCATTTGGTAATAATCTATAGTCATTTCATTCTGCTCATAAAATATGGATTAGTGGTATCAAAGCAGTCTGCTCCTTGTCGTCTTAATGCATGTCCCCAATGAGGTTGGAGTACAAAGATTTGGGTCTCGAGCTTGTTTCTCTTGAGGACAAAATCTCTCTCACACCCAAGCGAACTCTCATGGAAGGAGAAAATAAAGTTGATGGGACATGAGATCCTTTCAAACTTTTGATTGAGGAAGCCCTCATGCAACAGTGGAGTGAGATGATGGATAATTTTGCGCAAATCCTTCGGCGACTACCAACAAGCGATGCATCTTCTTCGAGCAGAGGCACCACCCCCTTCAAGGTACAAATAAACTTTGATATTCCTATATTTCAAGGTCAAATAGACACAGATGTTGTAGACAAGTGGTTGAATCTACTAGAAGGGTATTTCTTTGTCCATAACTTTTCAAATAGAGAAAAGATTACTTTTGCGCTCCTTAAAGTCGTTCCCCATGTCAAAGATTGGTGGGAAACTTTTTGTGAGAAAAAGGAAACAGAGGAACCTTCATTATTTACAGTCATGACCACCTGGGAATCCTTTAAGGATTCTATTAAGGAACAATACTACCCTGTTGGAAGTTATGACGACTTGTATACCAAATGGACCACACTGCGACAAGAAAGAAACCAAGCAGTGCCAGATTTCACAAATATCTTCCATACCTTGCACACCAAGTTGGGTATCAAAGATTCAAAGAAACATATGGTACTCAAGTATCACAGTTCTCTACATAAATACATCCAGACCGAAATGGAATTTCTGGACATCTCATCCTTGGTCGAGGCCTACTAATATGTCATCAAAATCGAGCAGAAGCTCAAACAAAAGACACGACAATTTGGGTCGAGGAACCCCTCACAACAAAAGCTAGGAAAGGGCGGCCCCAACCCACAGAACAAAGAATAGAGAAAATATGCATAGTATCAAGACAACCAGTCCAAGCCACAAGCAAAGAAGGACATCGGAAAGACAAAGAAAGATACCGAGAAGTGGTGCGACTTCCATAAGAGCCCTTGGAATAACATTATTGATTGTCGCTCAAAGAAGACATTGGTGGCTAAAGTGAAATCCTCTAAATCATATGCGGGTTCTGACTCTGAGTCAGAACCAAAAAGGGGATGACGGATCATTGACGTGGAACCCAATGCCACCATTGCTACCACCAATCTCCAACATGGTGAACCATATGAGCCAGAAGAAGGAGAGCACCTCTTCCATTCCTAGAAGTGGGTAAAAGTCACCCCACTGCACTTCATTGTTGATAGTGGTAGCCAAAAGAACCTCATCTCAGTAGAGGTTGTCAAGCGGCTAGCCCTGCTGACAATGCCACACCCACAACCCTACACCATTGGCTGGCTCCGCCAAGGAAGTGATCTCCACGTCCGCTAACAGTGTCGACTGTCGTACAACATCAAGCCCTTCAAAGATGAGGTATTATGTGATTTTTCTCCTCTCGAAGTTTGTGATGTTCTTTTGAGCCAACCTTATTTATGGAAATTTCATGTTGTATATGAGTCTAGGCCTCGTAGTGTTATTATTACTTTGAATAGGAAATTGTACAGGATACCCGAGGCTATCCCACCTAGTGTTATTTCCTTGATCTCTGCTAAGAAATGAAGGAAGGTCATCTCTTAGATGGGGAAGTTTGTCTTCTTCATGATCCGCTCTCAGAATGAGAGAAAAATCACAGCCATATCTAGGGTCTCTGCGGCCGACCTCTCCACACAGCAGAAGCAAGTACATAAGGTCATGTAAGAATACTCAAGTATCTTCTCCTAACCTACCGGGCTACCTCTTCATTTCCAAGTCAAGCACCCCATCGATCTTACCCCCGACGCATCGATGCCCAATGGGCCAGACTATCATCGCTCTCTACTAGAGAATGAGGATATCAAGTGACAGATCCAAGAATTGCTCCACAAGGGGCACATTTGTCCTAGCTCATCACCTTGCAGGAGCCCAATTGTGTTGGTACGGAAGAAATATGGAACCTTGTGACTTTCAATTGATTATCGAGCTCTGAATAAAATCACAGTCACAAACCAGTACCCGATTCCCCGAATCGACGACCTCCTTGATCAAATCAGGGGGCCAAATACTTCAGAAAGATTGATCTAAAGTCTGGCTACCACCAGGTCCCGATAGAACAGACAGATGTATGGAAGACTACCTTCAAGTCAAAGTAAGGCCTTTTTGAATGGTTGATCATGCCCTTTGGTCTGATAAATGCTCTAGCCACTTTCATGAGGATGATGGACGATATCCTGTGACCATTCACCAATAATTTTGTATTGGTGTATCTTGATGACATTCTCATTTACATCAAGACTTGGCCCAAACACTTGCAGCATATTCAGTATGTTTTGCACACCCTGCGGCAGCACAAGCTATATGCCAACTTGGAAAATTGCTCCTTCGGCATGGACATGGTCCATTACCTAGGCTACATCATTGATCAACATGGTGTACATGTGGATCTAGCCAAGATCCAAGTCATCCGTGACTGGCCAGCCCCAACCACACTCACTGAGATTCAGAACTTCTGGGCCTTGCCAATTTCTAATGCATGTTTGTGTTGGGATTCTCCCATATTGCATGGGCCCTCATCCAAATAACTAGGAGTGGTGGTAAGGTGAAATTTGCATGGGACCAGCCCCAACAAAAAGCATTTGATGATTTGAAGCAGCGCTTATGCTTAGCCCAAGTACTTTCACTACTAGACCTACAACATCCCTTTGAGATTGAGACTGATGCTTCAAAATATGTTGTGGGTGTCGTTCTCACACAGCATGACCACCCCGTGGCCTATCATAGTGCGACACTACTAGATGTTGTCTATAAGTACCCTACTTATGACAAAGAAATGTACTCCATTGTGAAAGCCTACTGCTAGTGGAGACATTACATTCTTGGGAGGGAGACAGTCATCCACACTGATCATAAGACACTATAGTACATGCAGACACAAGGAAAATTACATAATGACTGCCATAAAAAATGGTCTAGATACTTGCAACAGTTCCACCTCAACATCAAGTATAAAACAGGAAGCACCAACCATGTTGTTGATTTTGTCAACGGACCACCAGTCGCATTAGTCACCACAGTGCTATACTCCTATGGCCATGAGACCTATGGATGGCCCCAACTCTATGAGACAGACCCGGACTTCACCACCACTTACCAAATGTTAGGTGCAAAGGAAGTTGTCGATAATTTCCATCTTCAGGATGGGTTGTTGTGTCGTCTCGGCCATATATGTGTTCCCTCAAGTGAGTGAGTTAAGATGATTTGGGAAGCCCACTACAGTCGGGTGGCAGGACACTTCATCGTAAAAAAGGCAGTGGCGATGCTACAAAAACATTTCTATTGGCCGAAACTTTGACAGAAGGTCAACAAGTATATCAGGTCTTGCACTGCTTGTGCTATTGCCAAACCAACCACTAAGAAACAGGGTCTGTACACCCCTCTTCCTACTCCTGATAGACCACGGGAATCCATCTCAATGGACTACATGTCGGGCCTCCCATCCACCAAGAGGGGAAATGACTGTGTTTTTGTGGTTTTAGATCTCTTTTCTAAGATGGGGATTCTGGTTGCTTGCAAGAAGAGCATCACAGCAGAAGCCACTGCCAAGCTCTTCTTTGAACGAGTCTAGGTAAATTTTGGAATCCCACAAACCATTGTCTTAGATCGGGATAGTCGATTTCTCAGCACATTCTGGTCAAGCCTCTGGTCACTGCTGGACACCAAGCTCACCAAATCCATGACCTTCCACCCCCAGACAGATGACGAAACCAAGGTCGTAAATCGAATGATCATGCATATCCTGCACATGTATAATTCCAAGCAACCTCTCACATGGGATGAGAGTCTTAACTATGTCTAGCATAGATACAATCGATCCCTGCATAGCTACAACCGAGACCTGCATAGCTCAACCAGCCACAACCTGTTTCAGGTGGGGTTGGGATTCCAACCATTAGGTCCCATAGATGTTTGACTTCCCCTTGCGGTCACCTCGACCAACTCCTCTCCTGCTCCAATTGAGGTTGGGAAAGCCACCCTATTCATAAGGAGGATCCAACACATATGCCAACAGGTTCAGGATATCCTACAGAAGCCTAATGACAAGTACAAGCAACACCATGATCAACATTGGGTTCCACATAAGTTTTAGGTGGGTGACAAAGTTTGGTTGCACTTGCAGAAAGAACGACTTATAGGACCCCATCGAAATCTTTTCCCACTCCGATATGGGTCATACACCATCACCAAGGCTATGGGGGATAACACTTTTGTGCTCAATATTCCTCCTTTCCTTGGCCTGCACCCAGTGTTCAACGTGGACCTCCTTCGACCTTATTTCCCACCATTATTGGACACCTCAGACGTAGCAGAACAGTTGACACCGATAGAGCTAAACCCCAACTGCATACAATAGGAATCCAGTGATCATATTTTGGACACAGAGATCAAGGGCACTCGACAACAAAGGATCCAGCTTTATCGAGTCGTCAAAGTAGGGCAGCTCCTGCACCAAGGCAAGTGTCTCACTTGGGGCCAAATTCAACAGAAATTTCCTCATCTGATGGGTGAACTTAACAAAATGAAGATCATTGATTCCTAAGGATGGAGGATTTATATAGGTGGATATCGGTGGCCACCCACCTTTTCCAGCTGGCTCAAAACAACTTTCTAGCAATTTTTATAATTTACTATTTTTAGCAGTTTTTCTCGTCCTGAACTTCTTGAGCCGTTTTGAGGCCCTAAACGACGTTTTTTGGGGTATGTTGTGGTTGCAAAATTTCATCATGAAATTTTGCAATTGTTGTAGTCCTCAAATACATCTTTCCAATGGGCTATCATACGCCTAAAACGATGATCGTATGCAAAAGTTACGACCCCGGGAAGTTGATGTACTGACTTACCCAAACGGGGCCCACATGACTTTTGGCGCTTCATCTCCTAGGGTTAGGTTTTTGGATGTTTATGGTTTTTTAAACTCCTGTTTATTGTAAAAATGCCTTGACAGCCTCATTGTAATGATCTTCTTGCGAATGAGTGCAACCATCACATCTCTTCTTAGAGATAAGCCGCCACCATTCCAGCAAGCTTGTTTTCCGCTGCATTTTACAGTTTCAGCTTATTTCCTTATTGAATAGAAAACCAGTTTTATTGTATCTCTATTATTTTGTGTTAAGACTATAGTAATAATATGTAATCATTTCATTCTTCTCATAAAATCCGGATCAATAGGAGACTAGGAGGTTTAATTACAACTAATGGGATAAAGCCGACATAAATAAAATAACATTGCTAATGTAATATGCCCCAATTAAGGGGTAATGAGCCAATATTAGGGCTTAACATGCTCCTTCCCTTGAGACAAGTTTTGTCTACAATGCTTTAGTAACTCTGGATGCTTCTGTATAAAAGACTCATCTTTCCAAGTGGAATCTCCAACCGGTAGTTTCCTCCATTTAATGAGATACTATGAAATGGATCTATTCCTCTACTGGAGAATTCTTGTGCCAGTGATGGCTTCAGGCTCCAATATGATTTTTCCTTCATCTTCAAGTTCTAGCTATATAGTTTTAACTAGGATCTTGTCGCATATAACCTTCTTTAAGCATGAAACATGGAAAACTTGGTGTACTTGTGAAGATGCAGGCAACTCCAATTTGTATGCCATAGTACCAATATTTTACAACACCTTATAAGGACCATAGTAATTTGGTGATAATTTATTATCCTTCTTGTCTTGCTTGAGGGACATCTGTTTGTATGGTTGTAGTCTTAAAAACACCCAATCCCCTACTTCAAAACTTATTTCACTATGATGTTGATCTTCTTGTTGTTTCATGTGATTATGTGCCATGGTCAGGTTGTCCTTTAAGATTTGGAGGACTTGTTGTTGATGCTCGATGTGATCTTCCACTGCTTGAACCTTAGATTTTTATTTTAGAGAAGAAGTGATGGAAGGAAGGTGGTATCCATAGAGTGCCATAAATGGTGTCATTTTTGTTGCAGTATGAAAGGAAGTGTTATAACACCATTATGCAGAGGGTAACCATTTGAACCATTGTGTTTGTTTATCAGAGACAAAGAAACAAAGGTAGCCTTCCAAAAATTTGTTCACTATCTCAGTTTGTCCATCATATTGAGGATGATAGGATGAGTTATGAGCCAATTGAGTACCCAAACAAGAAAATAATTATGTCCAAAAATGTCCAGTGAAGATGGGATCTTTGTCACTTATAATAATCTTTGGGCTGCCATGTAGCTTTTGAATTGTCTCCATGAATGTGGTGGCAACTGTACTACCTTTGAAGGGATGAGAGAGTGCACAAAAGTGTGCGTACTTGGTCAGTTTATCAACAATAACCATGATGACACTCTTTCCTTCAAACTTCGGTAACCCTATGATGAAATCCATGAAACCCTCCTCCCAACACTGACTTGGGATTGCTAATGGTTTTAAAATACTTGGGGTCTTAATTGTTTCCAACTTATTTTGTTGGCAAACTAAACATTCTTCCACAAACCTTTGAACATGAGTTTTAAGGCCATCCCCAAAAAAATCCTTCTTGACTCTATGGTATGTTTTAAAAAATCCCAAGTGCACTCCTACTAGAGAGGTGTGCAATTCCAATAGTACCTTTTGTTTGATTTGGGAGTTCTTACATAAATATAAGCGATATTTGTACCATAGTGAATCATTTTTCCATGTAAATGTATCTGATACATTGGAATCCTGCTGCAACCTTTGAATGAGAGTCCACCGTTTTTTGTCATTCTTCCATTGATCCCTTGCTTCTATTATCCAATCGGGTTGGATGATCAAGATAGCATGGAGAAAGGCCTCAACATATTCATCCTTTCTTGAGAGTGCATCTACCACAAAATTTTTCTTCCTCTTTTTATAGATGATTTCAAAATCATAATGAAATATCTTGGTTACCTATTTTTGTTGTTTTTTTGAAGATAGTCTTTGTTCCAAGAAGTATTTAAGAATATCATGATCTGTTTTGACCTTGAACTACCTACCTATTAGGTAAGGATTCCATTTCATCAATGCATGTAGTATTTCCATCATTTCCTTCTCATAAATGGGTTTGTGTAAGTCCTTTCCCTCGAGTGGTCGACTTTCAAAATCTAAGGGCCTTCCTTCTTGCATTAGGACAACACCAATTCCATTTCCCAAGGCATCACATTTCCCAATAAAGGTTTTTGTGAATTCTAGAGTGGTCAAGACAGGAGCTTTGCACATCACCTCTTTAAGTTGTTCAAAATATTTGTTTTCCTGTGGATTCCATGAAAATTCATCCTTCTTAGTTAGTGTCGTTAAAGGTGTTGTTATTCTTCCATAGTGTCGAACAAACTTGCGATAATAACCTATCAAACCCAAAAATCCTCCAAGATTCTTTAATGTTTTGGGAATTGGCCAATCCATCATGGCCTTAATATTGTTAGGGTCAACCTTGACACCTTCATGAGATACAATATGACCCAAATAATCTACCTCCACTGGAAAGAAACATTTGGATGGTTTGACATATAGTTGTTTCTCCTTTAGTAGTTGTAGCACCTTGTCAACATTTCGCACATGACCCTCCCAAGACTTGCTATAGATTAATATATCATCAAAAACTACTAACACAAATTTTTAAAGGAAGGGATTGAAAATGGAATTCATCAACCCTTGGAATGTGGAAGGTGCATTTGTAAGGCCAAAAGGCATGACCAAAAATCCATAATGGCCTTCATGAGTTCATAATGTTGTTTTTGGGATATCTACTTCCTTCATTCTAATCTGATGATACCCTGAACGAAGATTGAAGTTTTTGAAATAGATTGCTCCATGTATTTAATATAACAATTCATCAATGACAGGAACGAAAAAATTATCTTTAATAGTGATCTTGTTGAGCGGTCTATAATCTGGAAACATACGTCATGAGCTATCTTTCTTGAATACCATTACCACTGGTGCAGAGTAAGAACTTTGGCTAGGTCTAATAATTCCAGCCTCTAACATTTCTTAAACCATGCACTCAATTTCACTCTTCTGGGCATAAGGGTATCTGTATGGCCTAATGTTAGGAGGAACACTCCCAGGAATTAGGTGAATTTCATGATCATGATTTCAAGTGGGTGGA
>JZKD02S1808016.1:567053-612184 GCA_000966675.3 Picea glauca
GGCCAAGTATCACTTTTGAACCTTGATTTTGAGGTGGTTCTGCTAGACAATATTTCTTCTGTTGTATCTCCCAAGTTTTGACCCTTCTGGGTATGAAAATTTCTTTTATGTAGTTTTCTAATATTTCTTCTCTATAATGCCATAGGTCTGAGCAAAATTGGATGTGCCAAGTGGAATTTAAGGTAACTTCCCCACAACTTGATGATTTTTGGCCTTTCGAGGAGATCTCACTTGTATAGCATTCCCCACACAAAATAATTGATATAAAATTATGAAACTTGTACCATAAATACTATAGACTGTCCAATATCCAATTAAACCAGTCTCACACAATTTGGATACTCTAGGAAGAAGTTATGATTATTTTAGCTGGAACACCTTCTTGAGACAAGTCAATACGACTAGTTTTATACCCTATCTTCCATAGGGTGTATCTACAAATTTAAGATGAACCAGAATTTGAAAATTTTACCACATATACCTTACTAATGTCTGTGAATATCCTCTGAAGGTCAAGGTATGAAACATTACATAAAACGATTTATAGCGAAAATTCCGTAATGACTCAGTTTAGGATGATTCCAGAACCCTATCTTGCACAGGATTTATCTCTGAAATTATAAGGCCTCGAGGGCTTAAATTGTAACCCAACGTACCTTGATCTGTATACTAAATATCATCCAAGCCATTCATTCTTAAATTCTATAGAAAAAAAGTTATAGCGAAAATTCCAAGGTGTCTCAGATGTATTAGCAAAACTCCAAGACCTTGAGCTTTGATACCATATGTTAAGAAGCAAATATCAATATAGCATAGAAAAACCTCAGACTAAGTACTCAACACCTTGAAAAAGAGATAATTTCAGATAATAAGCCTCTTCTAGGGGGAAACCTCCTTTTACCCCACATAAATTTTCATGTACAAGATGATTGCAAATGAAAATGTCTCCTTGGTATATATAGGAGACTAGGAGGTATAATTAAAGCTAATGGAATAAAGCCGACATAAATAAAATAACATTACTAATGTAATATGCCCAAATTAAGGGGTAATGAACCAATATTAGGGCTTAATAGAATACTGAAAAAACGAACCAGACCTTGGAGGACATGTTGTGCATGTACGTGATGGATCAACAAAAGAGTTGGGAAGAATTCTTTCCAGTGGTGGAATTCGCTTATAACAATAGTTACCAAAGAGCCATTAAGATGGTGCCTTTCGAGTTTCTTTACGGGCGACCATGTCAGACGCCTTTGAGTTGGGATCGACTTGAGGATAGGGTCCTGGTGGGACCAAAATCAATCCAAGAAATGGAAGAGCAAATGAAAACAATAACACAAGTGATTAAAGAAGCATAGGATCGACAAAAGAGTTATGTCAATGCGCACTATTTCAACCGTAGTTACGAGTTTGGAGATAGAGTATTATGGCAGGTTAAATTGCATAAGAGCTCGATCAAGTTTGGAAAGGGAGATAAAATCTCTCCTAGGTTCATGGGACCCTTCGATATTGTGGAGGGAAAGGGGCCTGTGGCCTATCGACTAGCCTTGTCTGATTCTTTGAGGTGTATGCAGGATGTTTTTCACATATATGTTTTGAGACATTATATTAATGATCCTACACATGTTATTGACATGATTTCCATGTAGGTATTGGACGAGGGGTTGCTCATGGCTGAGATGATCCACATGTTGCATCATCGCTTTCAACAACTATGGCGTCGAATAGTAGATCAGGTCAAGGTCTTGTGGGACAACTATAGTCCGCACTTGGCGACCTGGGAGGATGCATATGATATGAGCCAATAGTTTCCATTTTTTGTTTGATAGATAGATGTACAATATTGTGATACACATTATTTAGGCACTAATACTGTGGAACTTTCGAACAAATTTTAGACCAAGAGGGGGTGCATGTAATATCCCTCTCTTGCACACTGAGCGAACTTATTATTTGAGGACACTTGCTCACAAGTGATCCAAATTATTATGATATTAAAACACTTGATTTTTATTATGAGGTGTTATGTGTTGATCTCATGTTGTTTTGCTGCATTGAGATAGACAGGTGCTATTGACTCGGTTTTACTGAGTGTGCAGGATTTCATACCTAGAGGATGCAGAGGCATCAATAGAACCCCTTGGACTCTGGATCGAGTCGGGGAGTGAACCATTGGGGTTTGATTGTTTTATATTTAATATTAGTGCATATTATTAGATGATATGAAATGGATATATTTATGACATGATTCGTTGATAATGCAGGCTAATGATAGTTTGTCGACCAGACTCACATGTGGAGTAGAGGGGTCATGCACAACTACCAGAGATGTTGAAGGAGAGGTGTGGACAACAACCCTGCCATAACCTACTAGCGCTCCCACCATGGCTCAAAATGTAGGTTAACGATTACCTAGTTCGAGAAGGATGACGATGTCGTGAGGAATGACTGCTATAGTCGCTCATGATGATTCTAAGGGGCATGCAATAAGGCAGGGGCCTTATTTCTTAGAGGTCCTTAGTCTCCCACAAGATCACCTAGAAGAGTATTGACTCCAGGGGTTCTTGATGTCTACCACGTCAATCAATAGGTGAGTGGCACTCTTGGAGCACATGTTGTGTCCCTAAGGGCACGTCATGTAATAAAAATGGAAAGAGGTGAGGGGCACCCTTGGAGCACATGGTGCGTCCTAAAGGGCACATCGTGCAAGAGAAACAAAAAGAGGTGAGTGGTACCCTTGGAGAACCTAATGCATCTTGAAGGGCACATCACATGGTTATTTAATAATTGGATAAACCTAGATGGCTTTAGGACAAATAAAGTGTTAAGGAATATTTGAAACCTTTCCCTAAAAAAAAAAAAAATGTCGCCCAGCCTAGGAAAATAAAGTTTAGGTCTAAATTTTACTGGTGATAAAATTTTATCTTTTAATATATATATATATAATAAATAATAATGATAATCTTCATTAATCTTTTGAAATAAGGGGGTAAGAAATTAACTTAATTTATAAAATCTTTTGGGATAGAATTTAAATAGGGGTAATTAATTAATTAAGGAAATTAATTTATGGTGCAATGAAGGGGATGGGTGACACATGTACGGGGAGGATTATTATGAATTATATTATTTAAAAATAAATTAAAAGGGATTTTGGGAAAGTTTTTGATGTACAAAATCTATATAAAGGAGGGAGGAGAAGCATGATGGATCTCTTTTGTTTACATAATGTTATGCTGCAGAAATCTCTACTTGACTGACTTAGCTTATGGGAGTTGGGATACCCAGCTTGGAAAGGAGTGGTATCTCGGACTAGCAAGGTGAGATGGGAGCTAGGTAATTCCCTGGTTAGTGTGCTTGGCCCCTTTGCGGCTTAGGGGGCTAAGGGGGAAGAAGAGTACCCCTAGCATTGGCTGGGAGATACCAGTGAAGTCTCATCGGCTAAAAAGTGGGATTTGCATGAAGCGCGTTGGACATCAAATCAGAGCGGGTGACTTGGGCAATGGTACGCTTCCTTTAATTCTACATGGTAGAGTGTTAGTATGATTTGTTCTTTTAGTTCTACATGTTTAATTGGGTAAGGAAATTGATTGTCTTAGCATTCTAGATGATTAATGAAATTCCCCCATACCCCTTAGCTCGATGTTGATATACATGACCTTTGATCCCTACATGTCTTGACCATCCTTTGGTTTATTGATTGTGATGATTGCGGTTTATTTTGTTTTTCCTTTCGTCCCTAGCTCATTAGTCCTCGCCTGAGAAGTCGTCCAAGAGCCTAATCTATGGTCGTTGCTTCGGCGTTAATATACCTATGGATCTCAATGCCATGATTAATATGTATCCTTTATCATGGCACGCTAGAAGATTGATGCATGTCTGTTGGAGGTGACACCTGTGTCTTTCTTGGGATGCAATTTACTTCTTTAGCAGATTTGAAATTTAGCCGACTGCATGCATTTAATCCCAAATTTTATTTTAATATCTGGCAGATGCAAGGGAATACATTTTCACCCATCTCCCTATTAGATTTTGACCGAAAAGTTTGTACTCAACATTCTTGCCTACCTTGTTGACAACCACCGCTTTTAGTGTGACAACATTTTTAATTACTTATGACTGAGATTTGTTATTTGACAACGTTTTTTTTGTAATATTGGTGTAACATTTTATCTAGCCCTTGTGATATAGAATCGATGATGTAATAATTAGCCTTTGATGAATTCTTGTGATAAGTCCATTCCCTTATGCTTTTGGCATACCCATATTGTCCTTTGGTGACAGTATAGGAAAAAATACATTTTATTTAAAAATTTAGTTTGAGTCAATCCTTACTTGGAAAAGTTCAACGATAGTTTATTAACTGCAATTAGTTAATAAGAATATCTTTTTATATGTTTAGACAATCTCTTCATATTTTTAGATAGCCCTTTAACTAATGTTGTATACCTTTCAATCAAATCACTATGTTTTTATATTAAGTTTTAATGCCTAGCCTCTAATCTTATATTTACTGATCATTTAGTGGAATGACTAGTTATACTCATTAAATGTTATATAGTAATAATTGTTAATGTCTTACATGTCATTCCAAACTATGATTGCATTTAAGATTAAATCTATGGTACGTTGATGACCAGTCTATGATTTAGACTTTCTCACTTGATACGCTTTTAATGTTCAATTAGATTGGCGTACATTGACTTATTTGCAATTAGACTTGTTGATTTTTATGTTAATGTAGAATTATAATTTATGAGCTAATTGAAATTGACTTACTATTAGATTAGTAACCAATGTTAAATTAGATGGTCCCTTTTTACAAATTTTAGACATGATTAATGGTTGGGTTGTTGACAAAGTCACATTTTGGCTTGAGTTCTTCCTTGATTGTAGTCATCTTGCCTTTGTTTCCCTATTGTGCGGGGTATGGGTGAAGTCTCCCTGTCAGTCATTTCGTCCCAGTGCATCAGATTTACCTAGAGTCCTTTATCCCGATAGGCTATGTTGTGCCAAGGTTAGTGATGCATCTGTCACCTAGGGATGACATGATTCCTGAGGATGGGATCATGGCACACGCTATTGGATAACATCAATGAGAACTTGGTCGGAGACGGTGCATTTTGTGTGGGTGTCGTTGAGAATTGTAAGTTTATTTTGGTGCATGGGTGGAACTCCTTCACGTATTTGGTTTGTGTGCCTTGAGCTTCTAGTATTTTTCATCAAGGTCGTTGTGTTAGGACAGGGATGTTTCCCCTTAGCCTTTAGGTGTGTCTTGTTTGCATCGGGTGGGTAATCATTACTCCTTGTTGTACTATGCATGTTTCACCCAGTTTCCCTTATGCCTATGCGTGGTGTCATAGTAGCTTATTTCTTGGAATGCGTGCTTGCATTCATCATTAGTGGTGTGGTTAAACTATTTTCATTGTCTCTTTATTGCCTAAAAACAAAAAAAAAATTCCACTTCTGCTTCGCTTGTAGTCATAATGTTGGGGTCGTTACACCATCATTCTACTTCTACTTCAGGGTGGTTGGACGAGGAAAGGATAGGTGGTTGTAGCCACCTTCCGGTTTTAGACCGAGAACATAGGGATTTGTAGCCTCCTTCTGGTTGTAGCCAGAGAATTGGGGAGTTGGAGCTTCCCTCAGGTTGTAGCCTAAGAAACTAGGGGGTTGGAGCATCCTTCTAGTTGCAGTTGCAAAACATAGGAAGTTGGTGCTTCCAATTAATTTAATTCTTCAAGACATATAAGAAAAATCATTTTGTGGTTTTCTCTCGATTTGGGTTTCCACGTAAAACAATAGTGTACTGTATATGTATGTGATTGTTCATTTGTTATTGATCATTATTGGTGTAACATCCTGCTCTGGCGCACTGAGAAAACTTATTCTTTTAGGACACTTGCTCGCAAGTGATCTGGACTTTTATGATATTAAAACATTTATCCTTGATTATGATGTGTTATGATAGATGACATGATGCTTCACTTCTTTGACATAGACAGGTGATATTGACTCAGTTTTATTGAGTGTGTAGGGTTTTGGACCTTGAGGATGCAGAGGCATCGATGGAACCCCTTGGACTCCATATTGAGTCAAGGAGTGTTCTATTTGGGTTGATTTATTTGTTGTGATATTTCATTGATTTGATGATATGATGTGGACATGTTCTGACACGATTGTTGATGATGCAGGTTGATGATAGCTTGTCGACCAGACTGACATATGGAGTAAAGGAGCCACGCACAATTACCAGAGAGGTTGAGGGAGAGGTGTGGACAACAACCCTTCCACATCCTACTAGCACTCCCACCGTCACTCGAACTGTAGGTTAACGATTACCTAGTTCGAGAGGATCCACGATGCCGTGAGGGCAGACTGTGACAGTTGCTCACGATGATTCTAAAGGGAATGCAATAAGACGAGGGCCTTATTCCTTAGATCCCTTAGTCTCCCACAAGTTCACCTGGCGGAGTGTTGACTCCAGGGGTTATTGATGAATACCAATTAGTCAAGTTGGTGAGTGGGACCTTTGGAGAACGTGGTGCATCTTGAAGGGCACGTCATGCAAAAGAAATGAATGAGGCGAGTGGCACCCTTGGAGAATGTGGTGCGTCCTGAAGGGCACGTCGCATTGATGTTGATGAAGGAACAAACTTAGATGGCCCTAATACATTTAACACATTAAGAAATTCTTAAACAACTTCCCTAAATAATTGTCGCCCCGTTCAGAATCTAAATCTAAGTCTAAAACTTCTCTAGGGTAAAATTTTGTTTAACCTTAAGAAAAAGACCCTATAAAAATAAAAATAATAATTTAAACTAAAACCCACTTAAGTAATAGTTAGTATTCATAAAATTCTTGGGGTAAATGAAGAGAGTAAGAATTTAATTAAAACTAGTGGGTTTAAAAATTGCAAAGAAGAAATTAATTCTTAACTTGTGAAAGTATAAAAAGATATTAAATCAATAATAAAAGGAAAAGATTAAATAACACAACTTCCATTTTGGCTCTAATAAAAAGGGGAAAGAAGAGAAAAATAAAAATTAGGAAACTAAGGAATGGAGGAAACATAATAAAGGAAAGAAGGGGACATATGGTAAAAAGCAAGGTCAACATAGTAAAGAATCGGCAATAAAGAACCTTCTAATTTGAGCTAATTTAGCAACATCATTTTTAAGGAAAGTATTTAAAACATGTAAGGGGATCTAAGAACACCTAGGAGTAAATTTAGGAACAACTCTAGGTGGGTGAGGGAAATGAGACAATTAAGAAATTTAAAGAAAATAATTATTGGAGGAAAGAGGGGGATGGACGACACTTGTGCGAAGGAGACTATTTAGAATATTTTTATTAAAACTTAATTTAAATGTGATTTAGGGAAAGTTGGAGGGCCTAAAAACTCTATAAAAGAAAGGGAAGATGAGGAAGAAGGGGATTGGATATTAGCGTAACGTTACGCTGTCGGATTTGTGACTTGACCAATTACTTGTGAGGAGTTGGGATTTCTCAGCTCGGATAGGAGTGGTAGCTCGGCCTTGCGAGGCGAGCTGGGAAGCTAGATGTTCCATCTGGATAGTGTGTGGCCCCTTTGCAGCTCAGGGGGATAAGGGGGAAGAAGAGTACCCCTAGCGATTGGCTAGGAGGTACCGGTGTAGTCTCGACAGTCGACGAGCGGGAGCGACACGGAGTGCACGAAATTCATTCGAGGCGGGCGACAAGGCAAAGGTACGCTCGTTTAATTTTAGAGTATATGCATTAGAAATTTAAAGTAGGATCTGTATGATGATTTTAATGGTTGAATTTCATCTTAAGCTTTTGCTATTCCATTGAATGCCTAATATCATTGTGGTCAACGTTCTAGCAGGGTTCTATTGTTCCTTGGTTGGGACCTTTATGTTTCTGCATCACTGTTGTGTTGTATTTTTCGTGGATGTTGTATTTTAGCATTAGATTATGGATGTATAGATTTACGGTCAATAACAATCTCTGTTATAGTCATGTTGCTTGGCTGTATATAAACCCGTGATAGTAATCTTTGTTATAGTTATATTGCATGGTGGTATATAAACCCATGATAACAATCTATGTTATAGTTATAGGAAAATTTAGGAAGAGAAACTCGTGATAGCCATGGCATTCACTGGAAGTTGCGTTGGGTACCATGACATACGAAATTAAATTCTGGCACGCAAATGAAGTCCTGGTCTATCATTTTATACATTGATTTCGGTGAATTTTCTGTTGGATTTCGAATTAATCCTTGCATTGTTTTAAGTTGAAATTTTCTTTTCGGTGGATTTTGGGTCCAATTGGCTTGCTTGGGTCGTTCTTCTATCAGGAAAATTCTTGGGTTACCAATGTTTGCAAATTTTTATTTAATTGCCTGCTATCCTGGGAAGGGCATTTCTATTACTGCGGGCATTTGTATCGCTATAGGCATTTAAATGTGACTGTGGGCATTGATTTTAATGTGGGAATCTTCTATTATGGTTGGGTAGTAAGTTCTTGTTGCATGTTCTTTTGGGGTGATTCTTCCTTCTGCGGCCTGGTAATGTATATATATATATATATCTGCGCCAATAATGTACGTCCACCATAACCCAATTAAATCACGATTTCCCTCTAAATTTTTCTTGATCGATATGTTTAACTTCACCAATGTTACGAATTGCCTACACAAGGTATGATTCACTACATTGCAGCCCATATTTTATATTGCTTGGCAATTCCTTCATTGGCAGTGCTTCAACTTTCAGAACTCATCCACCTCATACACTCTGCCCGACAACTGTTAAACCTTATTTTTTCCTCTACATGAATGCATTTCGCCTCTCTGCCTTGTTGTTGACACTCTCCCTCGGCGAGTCGTATGTTTTGGTTGTCTGGGCACTCATCTCTGCCAGACGCGTCCCTTCTGGCATGTGCTAGTAACTGGCCCTTGATTTCGGCAGGCACTCCTAGTGCTACTATTCTTGATGTCAACAATTATGCTTTTCTTGACCTCTTGGTCAGACCTTAGTTCCATGGTTACTTCAATCTAACCGGTTAGTAGTGTGTGAGGTGTGGTACTGGTTACCGTTGTTGTAGCTGAAAAAGGTAATGTCATTAATCGGGTCTCAAACTACGTAAAATGGTACAATAATTGCGCCAGCGTACATGCTTCTATAAAATATCATGGTTATTTTATGCACACGTAGTGTTTTGCAATTTAAATAAACGTAAAAATAGTGTTAGACAATATCTGAACATAATGTGTTGCTATTTTAATTGCATCATTATTTTAATAGATTGTAGTTACAGGGTTTCTTCCGGCACTATATGGTTTACTGTTTATGCTTATGGAATGTTCAAGTCGTGTAAAGATTAATGATTAATAATAGAATCCAATGAAGGCAAAGTTTCAATACTAACATTGATCGTGGTAATGCTAAAGTACTGTATTGTTTTTGTTACTGCCAACGTTTATAGTATGGTTAATGCTATACTGGTTAGAGTATGATCAATGTCAAATAATGCTTATTGTTAAAGCTTATGGTAAGGATAAGGTAAGATAACAGGATGTAATGTAATGTAAATGCAAAGAAATGACTATTGCAACAAAATGGAATGTCATTTAATGTAATGGAATGTTAATGCTCGGTACTAAATAGATTGTTACCTTAAGGGGTTGCGTAATGCTACTGTAATGAAATTTTCATGTTATTTATTGTTCTTAATGAATTCGTAACTCATTGAACTAGAGCCTTGTTTATGGATTCGGAAAACTTAGGATAATTGTAAGGCCAAAACTCAAGAAACACTACTATCACTATGAAACATGTAAATTCAATTAAAGGAGCCTTTACTTTTCCTTGACTTGGTTGGGTAGTGTAGATTACTATAACTTCAAAGATATATGTGTAGGCTTGTGAATTCAATGGAATCCTCTAAGTTGTTATGTTTATTTAAAATATAGTGCAAATTTATCTTAATGGTATTTAAGTCACAAATCATATGGTTATTTTGTTATTTTAGTGTATTTCACTAGTTTAAGTCAATTGCAAGTTGATACTTGCGCGCCTTGAGAGAGGCGCAAGAACAAGAGAAATGTTTGGTTATAATAGAATGTATGCTCCCTGAAATAGTAGAGGGGTGAGACAGATGTAACTGATTTCCTTGCTCCATGATTTAGTCGATACTCTCTATGCATCATGGTATATAGCTACAGTTGAGGTTATGACTGATTAACTCTGCGCCTTGAGTAAAGTAGATGACTACCTTGCTTCTTAAATTTGAATAGTTAATTTCCTTGTGCACGCACTTATGTCATTCATTTGGATCTAGTAACCATTTTCTCTTGCACCGTATAATTTCTTGTGATGCGTGTTGATTCATAGAACTTTGTCGAGCATGATTGTCTTGTTGTTGGTCGATTTAGCATTTTTAGTTTTGGTCCAGATTGTGTCGGGTGGGATGTAGACACCTCCATGTTTCTTAGAACAGTCATGAGCCCTGAGACCTTAAATGGTTAAAATCGATGGAAACCCGGGCTTGATCATTTCTTATGTGTCTTGGAGGTCCTAACCATTGCAGGGTAGCACGGGCGGGTAGTCAGTCTTACTTATTGTTGATTGATCGTCATTAAATGCATGCAGTTACTTGTTGTGTCTTATGTCATCTTGTTGTGTTCATTGTGGTTGCGCCTTGTTCGTCGTCGAGTGGCAACACAGAGTCAAATGTATTTATTTCCCTTGTACACGCGCACACACACCTTAAACAAAAAAATAAAATTGCACTTGTTATTTGGGGATCGTCGTCGTGACAAACGGGAGGTCTGTTACAATTGGATAATAATTCTACATTTATATAACACTTGGATTATTGGAAGAAAAAATATTATAGTTAAGCTATTATTGATTCACCCCCCCTCTCATTAATTCAACAATTGGTATGAGAGAAAGTTCCTTCAGAAATCAGTTTAACCACTGAAAGGTAGATCATGGAGAGTACCAACTTGTATACAAATGGAATACCACAGTTTGATGGACAAAAGTATGATTTTTGGAGCATAAGGATGAAGATATATATACAAAAACATGGATTTCAAGTTTGGCAATCAATTGTACATGGATACACAACACCAGCAGTTGCACCAACAAATGACAAAGCAATTAAACTTGATGATAATAATTCCAAAGCCAAAAATTCACTTTTGAATGGTCTCAGTGATACAATATTCACCAAAGTTGCACATTGTAAATCCGCTAAAGATATTTGGGACAAGATTCAAAATATTTATGAAGGAGATACAAAATTCAAAACAACAAAGCTTCAAACTTACAGAGGTCAGTTCGAACAACTAAAAAAGAAGGAAGTTGAGAATATTGTAGCCTACTTATTATGAGTCAATGAAATAGTGAATGCATGTAAATGTGTTGAACCTGCACAGAATAGATCTAGCTAAACAATGATACACACATTTTCAGAGAGAATAGAAGAAAGAAGAAGAAGGAGAGAAATAATGGAAGAATTCTCATTAAGCATTGTGAGTAATAAATAATTTACACATGATATAGTTTGTATAACTCAATGAGTTCGAATTTAGGTGAACCAATTCACCATAGTGGTGGTATACAGTGATCTGGACATACACCAAAATTTATGGGAGTGAACTGCCACCTATTCTAGTCTCTCAGGCAGTTACGGGAGTGAACTACCACCTAGTTGAGTTAACTAGTCAACTAGTCTTCAGTTAACTGACTGAATAGAGAGTAGTGCGGAGTTAACTTAGGGAATCAAGGCTAATGCACCACTCTGGTGATGATACCAAGGCAAGGTCAAATTAGCATGGTGATGATCCCAATGTTTCATGGTGATGATCCCAATGCAACATCTAAACTCAACTAAGCTAGTCAAATTGAAGTGTCAACTGAAAGAGAATATTCTTTAGGTGGAATACTCTCCCCTAAAATACAGGAGATTGGATAATGACTAATTATGAATAATAATAAAATAATGACCTTAGGAAAAATAAATCCTAGGTAAGTGTGAATTAACTCCAACACCCCCCTGAACATCACTATGGTGAAAATAAAGATTGGGTCCTGGCAACGAGGCCATATTAGGTACCCAAGTTCAAAAGATACACTGAAAATAAAGTGAGGAAAGAGGGAAAACCTCATGGGAAAAGCCCCCCCTCAAGGCATAATGTATGTAAAAAGAATAACTACAGTTGCAAGGCAACTGTGTCCTTCACTCCAAGACGACCTCGCAGGGAATGGAATTTCTTCTCAGTGAAGGTCTTGGTGAAAATGTATGTTGTTTGCTCTGCTAAAGGGCATAACTGTATGTCGACGATACCCTCGTGTACCAAGTCCTATATGTAGTGCATGTGGATCTCAATGTTTTTCGTCCGCTTCCACTGAACTGAATCTCTGTAGAACTTCAGAGTGCTTCGGTTGTCACACTAGATGACAATCAATCGATGAAAATGAATGCCCAACTCAGTGATAAAATGTTGTAGCCACATAGCCTGAATGGTTATGTTAACTACCCCTTTGTACTCTTCCTCAATTGAATATATAGCAATGGCAGCTTGGTTCTTTCTATACCAACAGATAGGCCTGGAACCAAGACTGAGTGAGTAACCAGATGTGGACTTGAGATTAATGCTATCACCAGCCTAGTCGGAATCAGTAAACCCAATGAGATATAATGTAGACTATGTCTCATAATGAATCCCAAATGTGATGGTTCCCTATACATATTGAAGGATACGCTTTGCAGCTTTCCAAGGTAGCTCATGCAGTTCCTGCATGAACTTGGAAACTACGCCAACTACATATAAGAGGTCTAGTCTAGAGTGTGTGAGATACAACAAGCTCCCCACTAGTTGTTTGTACAGTGTGTTGTCAAACAATGGAGTCTTCCTGCCATCCTCAAGGTTTGAATCCTCATAGGAAAGGAGTCAGAGAAGACTTGTAGTCTATCATGTGAAATATCTCAAGGAGATCTCGTGCATACTTGGCCTGAGACAGTTTGATTCCTGATGCATCATGACTAATCTCGAGTCTAATGAAGAAGTGTAGCAGAACCATGTCCATCATCAAACATATGTCATGTAGAATCCTCTTGATTGCAACAATCACTAAATTCAAGCACCCGGTGATCAAAAAATCACCGACATACAGAACTAAAAGTAGAAGTGAATCAGTCATCCTGAGCATGTAGACATTCGAGTCTGATTTAAAAAATACAAAGTTTTGTGAAAACATGTAGGAATCCATCTTGGAATACCATGCCCTCGGAGCCTGCTTGAGACCATAAAGTGACTTCTTCAGTCGACAGAACAAATATGAGTCCTGCATAAATCCATGGGGCTGCTCCATGTAGATCTCCTCAGAGAGATCATCATGAGGAAATGCATTCTTCACATCCATATGATGGACTTCCCATCGTTTGGCTACCGCAATGGCAAGTGCCCATCATATGGAATTCATCTTCACTACTGGAGCGAAGGTCTCATCATAGTCAATACCATGAACCTGCTGAAAGCCTTTGGTGACAATCCTGGCTTTGTATCTGTTGATCTATCCATCTACTGCGCTCTCGGTCCTATAGACCCATATGTATATGACAAGTTTCCTCCTAGAAGGAAGGGGAATTAGATCCCAAGTCTGGTTCTCGAGGAGAGAGTTGTACTCCTCCTGCATGGCAGATTCCCAAAAGGGATTTCTAGCATCCTTGCCATAAGACTGTGGATCTGAAGACTGAACCAAGAAAATATTCCTAGAGGCCAATGGTTCAGTGGCAGTGAGTGCAATAGGAGGCTCTTCAAAATTAGATCGAGTCCTCCTAGTATCGGCTGGATCACCCACAATATCCCCTGCATCTTGAAGAGTAGTATGTTCTCACTTGGGACTCTTCTCTAGCTCTGCAACTGCATTTGGATGCTCTGACTCTGCATCTGACTATATTGAATCAGAATCAGAATCATTTGAGTCCTCTAAATCAAAAGTCTTGTCTGAATAAGTGTCTCCATGTGCATGCTCATGATCTTAGACAGGTGGAAGAATGAAGGTGTCTACATGCGGTTGTTGAGGTGCATGCAAGACACTTTCCTCGAATTGGACACTATGCTCAGTGATGAGCTAGTCTGAGGAAAGATCAATAAGCTGATATCCCTTCACACCATTGGGGTATCCAAAAAAAATGTACTCAGTTCTCTGTGGATCAAGTGCCTTCCTCTTTTTAGAGGGAATCTGGGCCCATGCATGTGAACCAAAAATGCGAAAGTGGGCCAATTCTGGTTTGAGGTTGCTCCAATCCTCGTAGGGGGTCTTTTCCTTGACATATCCATGAAGAGATATGTTTTGGATGTATGTTTCACAATTAAGTTCTTCATCCCATAGTCTCTATGGTAATAACTCAGCATGCATCATGCAAGATGCCATCTCCTTTAGAGATCGTTTTTTCCGATCAACAACTCTTTTTTGTTGCAGAGTATAGGGAACTATGTGCTACAACTGTATCCCTACCTCATGGAAAAGATTGTGAATCTCATGATTCACATACTCTCCTCTGTTATTAGTTCAGAGGAATTTGATCTTGTTTTTGGACTATGTCTCAACTAGGGCTTTGAAATATTTGATGTGTTGAAAGACCTCAGATTTTTGCCTGAGAAAGTAGATCCATGTAAAACTTGAGAAATCATCAAAAAAATGATAGCAAGCCTCTCTTTTAGGATCAATAGATGCATAAAAGAACCCATGAAGTCACTATGGATCAGATCTAAAGGTACAAAACCTTGTTGAGACTTTCCCTTGTCGAATTTATTTTGAGGGTGTTTTCCGAAAACACATCCCTCACATACTCCCTTGCAGAAATGGATGTTTGGTATACCATCAACTAATATTTTATTTTTAAGTTGTTGCATGTATCTGAAATTCAAATGTCCAAATATTGTGTTCCATATCCTACTACTTTCATCAACATGAGTAAGAAGTAAAGCAAAATCAGTTTCAATGAATTCAGAAAATGTATACAATCTAGACTGATGATTTACCTCACTGGTAGAAACCCTGGAGTTGGTTTTCATGTTGTAGATGTCCACGACATTTGGTGTGAACACAAATTTATTTCTGGTGTCAGAATTCATCATTTTATACAAAGAGAGAAGGTTGACAGAAAGCTTGGGAACATGCAACACATTCTTGAAGCTTTCGTTGTTGAGTTCAATCCTTCCTTTGTCAGTGACTTCGACAGAAGAGTTGTCCCCCATTAGAATAGGAGGACCTTTTCATGAATCCAAAGAATAATATACTGATTCTGATGCATCCATGTGATGTTATTCTCCTGAATCAACGATCCAAGTATCAGGAGAGGAGTTGATTGAAATCAAGGCATGGCTAGAATTGTCTCTCTTAGAATTCAGATCTTTTGGATTCTTCTTATTTTCACCCTCGGGGATGCGATCTCCAAGGTTTTTTTGCTGAATTATTTGAGACATCAGATCTATTTTTTTTTTCATGCATGCGGATTTTGAATGGAATCCTTTGTGACAGTACGTGCATTTCTCTCCTTTTCTTCCCTTTTCTCCTTTCGATCCGGAGGCATCGGTGAAGGGTTTTGTGTACCCTTCCTTTTTTGGATGTGCATGAGCTTTCCTCTTATATTTATATTTATATTTCTGATATTTTTGGCTTCCATCATGCACAGTGAGTGCATGTGCCCTTGGGCCTTTGATTGTGCCAATGTTGATGAGATTGGTTTTCTCTTATGTCAGGGATTCAATAAATTCCTCATGAGAAGGCATCTTCCAGGTGGCTCAAGAGGAAAATATGACAGTATGGAATGTATATACGAATAAAAATAATTCAGGACCAAGCTTGTAGAGAATTGTGAGAATCATTTTTTTTTCCTCTGTCGATTTATCAACCCCGCAAGCTTTGAGTTGCGACAGTAAATCCTTTAATTTTGTAAATAAATCTTGGATATTGTTGAAGCTTTTTGGATCCAATGTGAGAACCTCCACCTCTAGCATGTGTCCTCTCATCTCATCCTATTTACTAAATATCCCTTCCAATATTTTCCAGGCTTCATTGGGAGTCTTACAGGAAGATATGTGAAAAAAGAGATAAGGAGAAATAAGACTGCAAATTGTTCTGAGTGCCTCATCCATGCGATTTAAGTACTTGGATTTTTTTATGGTTGATGTCACCTCTATATATATATTCATGGTTAACCTGTACAACCCTATGGATAGGATATTTATGGATATTTTCTCCTTCCATGCAAAATATTTGAAAGGTGTAAGAATGAATTCTTTTTGGAATTCCATTTTTCCGCTGTCTTCAATCTTTTGTAACTGCAAAAAATTTTGGTGTAGATTTTGCTTAGCAGTTCATGGGATCTAATACCATGTAAATATGTATAACCTGCATATAATAGATAAATCTAAACAATGATACACACATTTTCAGAGAGAATAGAAGAAAGAAGAAGAAGGAGAGAAAGAATGGAAGAATTCTCAATAACCGTTGTGAATACTGAATAATTTACACATGATATACTCTGTATAACTCAATGAGTATGGATTGAGGTGGAAAAATGCACCATAGTGGTGGTATAGAGTGATATGGACACACACCAATAGTTACAAGAGTGAACTTCCACCTATTCTAGTCTCTCGGGCAGTTACGGGAGTGAACTGCCACCTAGTTGAGTTAACTAGTCAGTTAGTCTTTAGTTAACTGACTGAACATAGAGTAGTGAGGAGTTAACTGAGGGAATCAAGTCTAATGCACCACTTTGGTGATGATACCAAGGAAAGGTCGAATTATCATGGTGATGATCCCAATGTTGCATGGTGATGATCCCAATGCAACATCTAAACTCAACTCAACTAGTCAAACTGAAGTGTCAACTGAAAGAGAATATTCTCCAGGTGGAAAATTTTCCCCTAAAGTATAGGAGTCTGGATAATGACTAATTATGAATAATAAAAAAGGAATAACCTTAGTAAAAATAAATCTTAGGTGTGTGTGAAGTAACTCCAACAATGCAACCATAAGATTGGGAGAAGGAATCGAAGAATTTGTAATTGTTCAAAAGGTACTAAGATCTCTTCCTATGAGATTTAACCCTAATATATCAGCACTATAAGAAAGATTGGATCTAAACTCAATAAGCATGGACAGACTTCATGGAATATTCACAGCATATGAAATGAGAACTGAACAGGAAAATCCATATGTAAAAGAAGTAGCCTTCAAAGCATCCAAAAAATCAAAGAAAAAGAAAAAGGAGCAATAATAATATAGCAGCAACAGTGACATCTCAAAAGATGATGAAGAAGTGGCCAACTTTGTCAAAAGACTAAACAAGGGAACCAACAGTAGGTATAGAGATAATATTCCTTTAATTGTTTTTTATTATGATGGTATTGGTCATTTTTCTAACAAATGTCCTCATAAGAAAAAGAGAAATGATGAAGGTTACTCAAAAGGCAAACACACATATAAAGGCAAAAGAACTAAACTACAAAGAAAGTTTTCAAGAAAATATTATGCACCAAAGAAGAAATCTCATCATCAGATGAAGATGAAATTAGTGACAGTGAGACAGAAAGAGTTATATTCATGGAAGTAAAAGACTCTGACAAAGAAGACTCTGAAGAAGAATATGAAGAAGCTGAAGAATAATATGGAGAATTCGAAGAAGAAATTTAAGACGTGGAAGTTGACTATCGAGAAGAATTAATGTGTTCCCTAGAAGTTATGAGAAGAGAAAAGAAGAAAAACAAGAAACTACAAGAAGAACTAAACAAGAAAAAGGATACTCGAGAACTAGAACAAATGATCACAAAATTGAAGGTTCAAATAAAAGAAGATAAAATAATTGAGGAATCACTCAAAGAAAATCTAGAATAAAAGGACAGGATCATTGGAAACTTGGAAGCAGAGATTTTCGCACTAAGAAAGGATATTCAAAAGAAAAATATGCACAATATCTCAAAAGTTCTGGATGACATTATCAGTAGTCAAAAATCTCATCTTGAGAAGTCTGGACTTGGATACAATCAAACAGAAAAGGGATCAAGCTCTAAAACAATAGAGCAAGGAACATATCCAAAAAGTTATGCATAAACAATCAAAGGGATAGGAAGATATATAAGGAATATTACAGGGACACTCATCCACCAAGAAGATTCAAATTTCAAAATCAACAAGAGACAGATAGGCCTCAAGAAGAAGAAGGATTCGTAAGAGCAACTCCTTTCATAAGATCTTAAACTCCTAGGTATCAAACTATATTTTTTGGTTTACGTTATGCATGTAATAATTTTGGACATAAAGTTGTGAATTGAAAAGATAAAAATAGGAACAATAACAACTTTGAGAGTCATACACAATAGGGTTATTCAAGAAGACCTAGTGAAACACAGAGAATAAGTTATAATAGGTTTGAATCTTTGAGCACAGAAGTGGAATGTTACAAATGTAATAATTTTGGACACATGACAAAATATTGCAGAATGACAGTCCTTCCTAAAGAACCTCAATAGAATAAAAACACTCACAGATAGGAACGTTAGCAAATGAAATGGATAAGAAAGCAAGATCAATATAACAATGAAGAATGCACAATTTCTCTAACAGCTAAGCAGAAGAAACGTGGTTGGTATGCTGACATTGGATGTTCAAAATACATGACAGGTGATAGAGACAAATTTCTTAGATTACAAAAGGAAAGAGATAGATCAGTCTCCTTCAGAAATGATGATTCAACCAAAATCATTGGAAAAGGCATAGTCTGAATTGGGAACAAGAGTGAAAAGGAAGAAAATGTTTTACTAGTAGAAGATATGAAACATAATCTTCTAAGTGTGATTCAAATGTGTGACCAAGGTCATAAAGTTACTTTCTATTCACAAAGAGTGTAATAAGAAAAGAAGGTTTAGGGAAATTGGTCGCTATAGCTGCAATAACTTCAAGGAACATATATGTGTTAAGTGAAAATGGAAATGAGAAGTGTTGTCTAGCAAAGGTAGATGAAATTTGGCTATGGAACAGAGGAATGGGGCACATACATTTTGATAACCTTGTCAAATTCAACAAAAGATAAGTAGGTAGATAAATGCCCTAGATCACAAAACGAACCAACACTTTATGCAAGCATTGTCAACAAGGAAAGAAAACAAAGACTAGGTTTAAATCAAAGGAATATCCAATGACAAGACCATTGGAAATTGTGCATATTGATCTAGTTGGACCAACTAAAACAAAGGTCTTAAAAGGTGAGAAATACTTCATGTTATTAGTTGATGATTATACAAGAATGATTGCAGTTTGCTTTCTCAACAATAAGTCAGAAGCTTTTGAAAAATTCAAGATCTACAAGGAAATGGTTGAAAATGAAATGGATTCAAAAATAAAATGCTTGAGATTTGATAATGGAAGAGAGTTCATCTAAAAATAATTTATGGACTACTAGAGCAATCATGGAATAAAAAGGCAATTCTCCATTGCTAGGACACCTCAAAAGAATGGAGTTGTTGAAAGAAAGAACATGACAATACAGGAAATGGCTCGATCAATGTTAATGGATTCAAAATTGATAGATATTTTTTGGACATGGGAAGTGCATACATCAGTTCACATTCAAAACAGAGTAATTCTCAGAAACAACACTGACAAAAATCCTTAAGAACAATGGAAAGGAAGACCAACAAATGTAAATCACTTCAGAGTTTTTGGAAGAAAATGTTATATCAAAAGAGAAGATGGCGGAATGGGAAAGTTTGACTCTCGTGTGGAAAAAGGAGTACTTGTTGGTTAGTCAAGTATGAGGAGATCATACAAGTGTTACAATCTAAAATTGAACAAATTTGTGGAAAACATCAATGTAACAATTGATGAAATAGATAGACTAGAATCAAAGGAAGAAAATGAATCAATGAAATATCCCTTAGAAGAAGAAGAAGAAGAAGATGAAAAAGAAATAGAAGAGGAATATGAAGAGAATCTGACAGAAGTAGAAAGTTCATCAAGTGTCTCCAAATACGCCCAGTAAACGAGTACAGGAGAATCACCCTTCTGACGAGATTATTGGAAACAAAGATGTAGGAGTTGAGACTAGAAGAAGAATATGTTCACTAGAAAAAACACACCTGTACTCTTATCTACAATTGAACCATACTATTTTGAAGAAGCCAATAAGGATGAATCTTGGAATAATTCCATGGATGAAGAATTGGATCAAATAGAGAAAAATGACACTTGGGAAGTGATTCCAAGACCAAAGAATAAGAATGTGATTGACACAAAGTGGGTCTCTAGGAATAAATTGAATGAAGATGGATAGGTTACAAGGAAAAAATCTATATTGGTATGTAAAGGATATGCACAGGTTGAAGGAATCGACTTTGAAGAGAAATTTTCCCCAGTTGCTAGAATGGAAGCAATCCATTTTCTTTTAGCTTATGCATGCTCCAAAAATATTAAAATGTATCAAATGGATGTAAAATCATCTTTTATGAATGGAGAACTTGAAGAAGAAGTCTACATTGAACAACCAAAAGGATTTCAGTTGTCAGAAACTGTAGATTATATGTGTAAATTAAAGAAGGCCTTGTATGGTCTAAAACAGGCTCCTAGAGCATGGTACTCTAGACAAGATAAGTATATGCAGCATGCAGGGTTCAGAAAAGGAAGTGTAGACAACAACCTCTACATCAAGGTAATTCAAGGTAATATTTTATTAATTGAAGTTTATGTTAATGATATTATTTTTGGTAGTGATGGTGATAGGTTAAGACAGAAATTTGAAAAAGATATGCATAATGAATTGGAAATGTCGTTACTTGGAGAACTATCATTCTATCTGGGACTTCAGATACACCAAAGAAACCAAGGAATTTTTATTTCTGAAACGAACTATATCAGAGAAATCCTAAAAATGTTTGGTATGGATGATTACAAACCAGTTATCACTCCCATGCAAACCAGTTTCAATTTGAGAAATGATGATGATTTGAAGTCTATAGATCAGAGGAAATACATGTCAATGATTGGCAGCCTACTATATGTGACAACATCCAGACCATATGTAATGCAGGCAGTTGGACAGGTGGCACGATTTCAAGTAGCACCAAAGGAATCACATTTATTAGCAGTGAAGAGGATTTTCAGATATCTCAAAGGAACATAAGAGTTTGGATTATGGTATCTAAAAGGAAAAGATCTATCACTTATTTCCTACACAGATGTAGATTCGACAGGTTGTATTGATGACGACGAAGCACCAGTGGAGAAACATTCTACTTGGGTGAGTGTTTAGTATCATGGCTAAGCAATAAGCAATCATCAGTATCCTTATCTACAGCCAAGGTAGAGTACAATGCAACAACATCATGTTGTACACAGGTTCTTTGGATGAAACAAACTCTAATAGATATACAGGTTGAGTATGATGAGCCCATTCAAATCTATTGTGATAATTCAAGCACCATCAGTATCTCAAAGAATTCGGTGATGCACTCCAAGACGAAGCACATTTCAATAAAGTATCACTTTTTACAGGAACATGTTGCAGAAAAGTACATCAAAGTTGAGTATGTGGGCACAAAAGAACAAGTGGCAGACATCTTTACAAAACCACTTCAACGGGAAGACTTTGAGTATCTTCGCTAGAGACTCGAATTTATTTCTACTCCAAAATGAATGATCTTGAATTCTTATATTATATATCTTAGATGTAGTCAAGGAAGCACCATAATAAGACAGTTCAGTCAGGGGGATTAGCCCCGGATGGAAATATACCTTTTCCATTGATGACAAAGGGGGATATATTTATCAGATGCAGAGGACAGAGGCATGGTTCCAAAGGGAGAAGATTTATCAGATGGATAGGACAAAGGCATGGTTCTAGGGGTAGCATGAGTGATATGATTTCAGTATTGTATCAGAGTGTTTCTATCAATGCCAAAGGGGGAGATCGTTGTTTAAGGTCGGTTTTCATTGATGTCAACCCTTAAAGAAATCCCCGTAGCACAAAGTTTGGGTAATGGAACCAATATTTTTTTATGAAAATATGCCTTGTTATTGTCTTTTCATGGTTGATAATAAGTAGAAATGGATGAACTCCAAAGTGGTCCCCTTATGGTGAAAGCCCTCATGGGAAGATGCTTTGTGGATTGAGTTATCCTAGAAGTATGGTTCGAGAACCCATTCTTACTTTTGGAATAATGATATGAATTTCAATGAATTTGTCATTAAAACTATCCTATATGGATAGTGTTTATCATTCAATTTCCGATGGATGTGGAATGTAACATAACTCCTCACGGTTAGAGAGTTATGCTCATGAGAAGTTGGAGAACCCAGGTTTGGGTAATGGACCCAAGTTTGTTTGATGGATAATGGTATGATTTTTGATAGATTTGCAGGTAATACTATTCTATATGTATGTTACATGCCATTCCATTTCCGGTGGTATGTGGAATGTCACATAACTCCTCATGGTTTGAGAGTTATGGCCTTACAAAGTTGGAGGACCCTCTTATGTCATCTCGAAGCCCCAAAAGGTCAAAGTAGTCAAAGTGGTTTAAGAGATTTTAGAAGGATAATAATAAAGTGAATTGATGAGTGTACTATAATTCAAGGTGAATACAAAATAAATTATTTAAATAACAAATTTAATGGAGAAATTAGAAGTGGGTTAACCCTAAAATAAGGAAAGTGGGCAAATTGACCTAGAAGATGTTTTTAAGGAAGCTACTTGGAGAGTATAAATAAGAGGAAAGGATCTCTCATTTTAGAAAAAAATTGAGAACCTTGAATACCTATAGGTGTCTGAGGTAAAAAAATGATATCTAAGCCAAATTTCTGAGGGAAGGTGAAGAAAAGAAGGCTGAAATTCAAGTAAGGATAATTTCTTTTGATGATGCTTTCTAAGGTATGTTATTTACAGGTCATATCACCATTTTCGCAATAAATTTTTTTATAGAAAGATTTAGACTGTGAAGATTATATTCCATTGAGGAAACATATCCAAGTATATTTGGTAAAAAATTCATGTTGTGGTTCATTTTATTTTTGGAGTTACACTCCGTGGAAAATAGGGTTTGTGGCTAGTCCTGAAACTAATCAAAAACAGGTGTTTTAGGTAAACACGTCATAACTTTATCATAACATATACAAATTTAGTAAGAATGAATGTGTTGGTTATAATATAGTATTTATTATGTTGTGTAATAGTTTCATATATATTCAACAAATATTATGTGTGGGGAATGCTCTACAAGGTCTGTCTCTAGAATAAGCCAAAATTCAGCAAGGTATGTCATTTTTTCTATAACTACTTTTATGAGGGGTTCCAAGTACTGAAACTTGGAGAAATTGCATAAATCACACTGATCATAATTATGTATCAGTTTCAGATCTTTATTCATTACAGGTACAAAATTATGATTATTTCAAGTTAGGGTTGTTGACTAGTCCAAAACTAGTCATGTGAGACTAAAGAAAAGTTTGATGTAAATGCTAGTATCTTGTTGTTTAAATTTAATGAAGGTTTGAAAGTATGTGATAATATACAGCAGGTCTATTACATATTTATAAATCATATTTGGGTGATGAAATTGATGAGATCTTTTGGTTGAGGTACAAGTTGGGTATATGGTTGAGACAAGTAGTTGATGAGTTGGCACATACATGAGGTGTATAGTCGATGATGTTGGTACATATTGATGAGTCATAGTTGATAAGTAGTTGAAAAATGATTTGTACATACTTGGTGCATGGTTGGTTGCACTTGTTTATGGTATAGGTTGATTACAGATTGTTTGATATAGGTTGGTGCATGGTTGATGCACTTGTTTATGGTACAGGTTGGTGCATGGTTGATTCACTTGTTTATGGTATAGGTTAATTACAGGTTTAGGTATAGGTTGATGCATGGTTGATGCATGGTTCAGGTTTATTAGTACAGGTTTACAACGATATATCTCACAGTGATAGTGTGACAGTGGTTCCATCATTCTACTTCTACTTCAGAGCGATTAAATGGGGCAAGGATAGGTGTTTGTAGCCACCTTCCCGTTGTATCTGGACAACATAGGGGGTTGTAGCCTCCTTCTGGTTGTAGCCAGAGAATTGGGGAGTTGGAGCTTCCCTCAGGTTGTAGCCTGCGAAACTAGGGGGTTGGAGCCTCCTTCCAGTTGCAGCTTGAAAAAAAAGGAAGTTGGTGCTTCCAATGAATGTAACTCTTCAAGACATATAAGAAAAAGAATTTTGTGGTTTTCTCCCGATTTGGGTTTCCATGTAAAACACTGGTGTACTGGTTATGTGTGTGATTGTTCATTTCTTATTGCTCATTATTGGATAATAATTCTACATTGATATAACAATTGGATTATTTGAAGAAAAAGGATTATAATTAATCTATTACTGATTCACCCCCCCTCTAAGTAATCCAACAAAGGCTTCACGCTTCCAGAGAGGATCACCAATAATATATGGAAAATGGTCGGGGATTGACTGAATATGATGAAGGTTTCATGTGTTCGGGAGGGTTGTTGATCGTCGATGACCGATGAATCGGGGATTGACGGATTGTGTCAAGATTTTTCATTTTTCCAAGAGAAGTGGTCGATCATCTATGAAGGGAAAGAATATGTTGATGTCATCATCCATGTGTCATGCTACGTCACCCAATTTGACACCTCAGGATGATGTTTCATGAAACATCAACATCCACATGACATGCCATGTCACCAGTTCCACTTCAGCTAATAGAAGTGGTCAATGATCGATGGCCAAGTCAAACAATTTAGGGAAGTGTTTTCGACAATCATCAGGGATCATCAATCATCGATGTGTTTATGGTTGGTCATCAGCCAAATCAATGAGGATTTTCATTCACCAATGAATATTGTTGATGGTCAAGATTGAATCGGTTGATTTAAAGATGTGTACAAATCGATGGTCGGGGGAATGGGTCAATGTCCAACGATCACGTCGACATATTGGGTAAAGCATGGTGTGTGCCCAAGGAATAATGTATGTCATCGATGGTCGATGTAGCATGAATCAAATGGACAGATTCCATGTGATTTGCGATCAATGGTTCATATTTAAAGAGTTTTTACAGTAGTAAAACAGTCGAATTTTTAATAATTTTTTGGTTTTTTACAAGTCATCAACTATTAAGCTGATTTTGAGGCCCTAAATGAAGTTTTTACGTATTCAAAACCCACAATAATAAAGTGTATGAAGGTACACTGTCTCTTACTTTCGGAGGGACAAAACAGTGAGGGTAAAATTTGGGCACCAAAGTTACTTTTGGAGGGCATAAATCCATGCCCAGGAGCTTGTTTGGAGCATAGGAGAAACCACTGGAAATATTATGACCCAAAGAAGCTAGTGGTGGAGTCAGGATTGGGTTATAGGTACTTGAAAATGTGTTAGGAGTAAAATAAGACACATGTAGCATACTTGGATAAATTGACTAAAATAGTCAAAACATCTCTGGACCATAACTTTCCCCTTGGAGCTCAGACTTGAGAAGATATATATTCATAGGAAAGGTATTGAGGAGTAGACGACATATATCCACCCATAATTTTAAATTGAGCATCATATTTTCTCAAAAAGTGATAAAAGAGATTGTTGTAGCAGTAAATGAGTGGAAATTGCAACATGTGGATGTTGTAACATTTCACTCAGAAATCAAATTGAGGCATGAGAATAGTCAATGGAAATATGTTTCAGAGAGGAATTCATTTAAGGAATAATACTTGGGAGTAGTGCATCAATATTTTTCATAATTTAAAATTAAGAATGACCTATAATCTAATTGATAAATATTTTGCAATATGCTTAATTCTAATAGCAATTATTACATGCACATTCTTACAGAATTAGAGATACAAAAAATAAAACTTTAGTCCCTACATGAGAAATAGAGATATGGATGATGATCAAGGGTCTTACATCCATGAAGAAGAAATTAGAGGCCTTCATGTCAGCATGGGTAATTTTGATATTGAGTCTAATGGGAGAAGAGATAGGCAGGAGCCTGTAAGTATGAGAATCCTGGAAAAAAAGGTTCATAGATATATGAATGATAATAAGAGGATCATGAAGGCTCAATAATAGATACTTCAAATATTTAATATCTTGCATAATAAATTGAAAAAATATTCAAGAAAAAGGAAATACGCTAGTTCCAAGCAAGTGGAAGCATCTGGGTCACATGATAGGATGGATGATCATGGAGGATCTAGATGATCAATGAGTATTAGTAGACATCAACATCAACTAGATCATCATCTAGAAAAACAAATGAATTTTCAAGGTCAATAACCAACCCAAGTATATCTCCTATGAGGCATCAAAGAAGAAGACATGGGTTATATAACTTGCAAGGGGAACTAAGGAAAATCAAGCCACAATCATTTAATGGAGAAAACAACAAAGTTGAATATGTAGAAGCATGGTTGATTGGAATTACAAAATATTTCCAATTGCCTAACTACTCGTCAAATTTAGAATATAGAATTGCATCCTACCACCTTCAAGAGAAGGAACCTATGTGGTGGGATCGAATGAAGCAGGTTAAGCACCTTGATGAGAAGAGGATTTCTTGGAAGTAGTTCAAGAAATAATTTTATCAAAATTAATTATAGTAACAATATTATGACAATAAGATGCAAGAGTTATTTGAGCTCAAACTTGAGAGCATGACCATGGATGAATATGAGAGAAAGTTCTTGGAAATTCTCAGGTATGTGAGCTTCATCAGAGATGATAAGGTCAAAATTCATAGGATCTTGAGTGGAATGGCATCCTTTTACAAGGATAAACTTTAGTTTGATGAAACAAAGAATTTAGAATAAGCCATATTAAAGGACAAGTATTTGTATGAGTATAATAGAGGACAACCAATTTTCCAAAGGGAATGGGAGGACAAAAAAAAAGGAAAGATGGGTCAAAGGAAGAAAGGATTCAAGACACATTTCATGAGGAATAGATCTCAATCATATCAACAAGGGAAATCATCTCAAGGTGATTATAAAATGACGAAGTCCTTGGGAAAGAGGCCAAGGAAGCATCCCATAAAGTGTTGGGGATGTGAAGGATATCACATGTATAAATATTTTCCTCATTGAGGAGATACGATGAAGACCTTGCATAGCATCAATTTGGAGGAGATATTAGATGATGTGGGAAAAATCATGCCAAGGATCTATGAATCCTTGTACAATAGATAAGAGGACTATCAAACCCACATGATTGAAGTGGAAGGTAAGACTGATAATCATCCCATAACTATTTTAATTTATTCTAGAGCTACTCATAGCTATATAGATTAAAATCTAGTTTAAATATTTAAATTGAAGAAGTGCAAGCATGGAAATTCTTGGTTAGTTCATCTTGCTACTGGAACCAAGAGAAGAATTAATTAACTTGTTAAATAATTCCGTATAAACATGAATGAAACTAACACTAAGGAACATTTGAACATCATATCACTTGGGTATTATGACTTCTTGATTGGCATGGATTTGACAGAAAATCATCATGTTGTTTTAGATTGTTATAACAAGGTTTTCACATGTCTTGATAAAGAAGGGAATTCAAGGTATTCCAATACCTATATCTATCCAAAAGGTTTCAACATTGCAGCTAAGAAGACATTTTATAAAAAGGTGTCAGATATATGCTTCCCATATCGAAGAACCAATGAAGGATAAGTAGCCAAGCCTCGAAGATTATCCAGTATTGAAAGAGTATGAGGATGTGTTTGAGGAGTTTCCAATATTTCCACCAATGAGGAATATAGATTTCTCAATTGACTTAATTCTTGAAGTTTCCCTAGTATCTAATACTCCCTATAGAATGAACACACCAAAGATAAAAGAGTTGCAAATGAAGCTAGAAGAGTTGTTAAAGAAAGGGTAAATATGCCCAAGTGTTTCTCATTGGGGTGCCCTAGCTCATTTTTTCAAGAAGAAATATGGAACATTAAGGTTATGAATTGACTTCAAACAATCGAACAAGGTTACAATCAAGAATAAGTATCCTTTTCCAAGGATTGATGATCTTTTTTATCAGCTGAAAAGAGAAAAAATGTTCTCCAATATTGACTATAGATCAGGATATCATCAAGTGAGAATCAAAGAAGTGGATACTAGCAAAACAACCTTTAGGACAAGGTATGGACACTATGAATCTTTGGTGGTGCCTTTTGGACTGACAAATGTATAAACTACATTTATGGATCTGAAGAATGGGGTGTTCAAAGATTTTCTGGATCAGTTTGTAATTGTATTCTTGGATGATATTATTATATGTTCCAATATATAATAAGAGCATGAGAAACATTTTAGGATTGTGCTATAAGTGTTAAGAGAACACCAATTGTATGCCAAATTAATTAAATTCACTTTCTATCAAAAGAAGATCCATTATTTAGGTCACATTGCTTCAGAAGACAGCATAGCAATGGATCCTAAAAATATTGAATCAATCAAGAGTTGGCCAGAGCTAACAAACATTTATGAGGTTATATCATTTATGGGTCTAGCTGGTTATCACTAGAGATTCATTGCAGGATTCTCCAAAATTGCACACCCAATAACATCTATGCAAAAAAATATATTAAAGTTTGATTGGAATGCCAAGTGTGAAGAGAATTTCCATTGTTTAAATGATTTGCTAACAAGTACCCTGTTAAGCCCTAAATAGTGGCACATTTCCCCTTAATTGGGGAATATTACATTAGCAATTTTGTTTTATTTATGTTGGGTTGGGTCCATTAGTTTTAATTGTACCTCCTAGTCTCCTATATATACCAAGGAGACCTTTTTCATTTGGAATCATCTTGTATTGGTAAATTTATGTGGTGCATAAGGTGGTTTTCCCATCGAAGAGGCAAATTATCTGAAATTCTCTCTTTTTAGAGGCATTTAAAACTTATTATGAGGTTTTTGTTATGCTATTTTGATATTTGGTATCAGAGCTCAAGGTCTTGGGGTTTCACTACTACATATGAGACACCTTGGAATTTTCACTAAATATATTTTTCTATAAAGTTTCAAAAGGAACGCCTTGGAGGATATTTAGTAGATGGATCAAGGTATGTGGGATTAAAATTTCAGCTCTTTAGTCCTGATATTTTCGGAGATATAGCCTGTGTAAGATAGGGTTCTGGAATCATCCTGAATTTAATCATCGCATACTTTTCACTATAAAATATTTGATATGATATTTCATACCTTGAAACATAAATGATATTCATATAAATTATTAAGGAATCTATGATAAAAACTTCATCTTCTGTGTCATGGCACATTTGTAGATACACCGTGTGTAAGATAGGGTATCTAACTAGTCATATTAACTTGTCTCAAACATGTGTTCCAGGTAAAACAATGATATATTCTTCGGTGAGTATCCAAATTAAGTGAGACTAATTGCATTGGAAAGTGGACAGTCTTTAGTATTTATGGTGCAAGTTCCATAATCAAATATCTTATATTGTGCTCTTGGCATGCTTTACAAGTATGTTCTCCTGGAAAGGACAAAAATCAGAAAGGTTTGGGGAAGTTACCATAACTTCCAATTGGCACATCCAATTTGATCAAACTTGTGAAATTGCAGAGCAGACGTATAAGATAACTACAAAATGAAATTTCCAGGCAGAGAAGGGCCATAATTTTGGAGATACAGTATAATAAAGATCGTCTAGCAAAACCAACTCTAAAGAAATGTTTAAAAGTAATACTTGGCCAACATGCCAGAAAAAAAGGGAACTTCTACACCAAATAAGCCTCCAAACAGTCCTACTTGGACTCTTGATGAAAGTATAGAAATGTGCATGGACATAAATCATTTACAAAATAATATAGTAACAAGATATTAACTACAAGGGTTGATGGATTCAACTAAAGCTAAGTTGGAGGCAATAATAGATACTAAGATGGATGGTTTAAAAAGGGAGATCATGGAAGGATTGAAAAAATTACTAATAGAGAGGCTACCTGAAAGTGAAAATGTATCCCATAAAATTCATGACGAGAACACAAGGAAGATGAATCAAAACTGGAGAAACTCCAACTTTGGGTTGAAGATGAACCACTTTCCTAAGAAAGATATGAGGAAGTTTGATGGAAAGGATCCAATCACATGGATACTTTAGATGGAGAAAATATTTGATCTACATGATCTGCCACATGCAAAAAAGGTACCAATTGCTTCTTTATATTTAAAACCCAATCAATTTTTGTGATCTTGATGGATTTTTTCTCGCAAATGACTTGTCACTTGGACAATTTTCACAAAAGAAATGATAACACACTATGAATATACAAGGAGCAATATATTATTTAGCCAATTGATAAATGTCAAGCAAAAGGGTTAAGTTGTCGAGAAAATTGGGAACTTCCCAAGATTGAATATAAAGGCAAAAAATACTCTAGATGAGCACCCGATTGATGTATTCATAGGAGCTTTAAAGTATAACATTCAACATGAGGTTCACCTTTGGGAACCCAAATCATTGGAGAATGCATTCAGGGTAGTGAGAAATGTTGAAAGTAAAAATATGGCTATGGATATTGAAGGACCAATCCTAACATCTATCGAGAGAATAACGTTCCTTGTTCTAAAATACCTCAACCTACAAGGTTGACACCTTAACAATTGGAGAAAAGAAAATAAAAGGGTTTATGCTTTAATTCTGACAAAAAATAGAGTAAGGGACATAACTGTGGTGAGAAGAAATTATTCTACATAGATTATGAAGAGGAAGAAGAACAAGAACAAGAACAAGAACCATCTCAAGATGAAAACGTAGAAGATGTTTCTTCTAAAGAGTTTACTCCCACAATATCATGTAATGCATTGGTTGGAATTATCACTCCTCAAACCCTCAAGATCAAAGGATATATAAAAAAGAAAAAGGTAATAGTCCTAATTGATTCTGGTAGTACTCATAATTTCACTCACTATAAATTAGCCAAAGCTCTCAATTGCTTTATATATCCAGTGTCATAGTTTCAAGTAATGTTTCTAAATGGAGGAATTATCAATTACTCAGGAAAATACCATAAGATCAATCTTAGTATGCGATAATATGTAATGAATAGTTCAATGATTTCTATACCCATGGGTTGTGCTGATGTCGTAATAGGAGTCCAATGGTTACAATCATTGGGAACAATGGATTTTAATTTTCAAGAACTTTTCATGAAATTTTCATTTGTAGGAAAGGAAATTGAATTTAGGGGTATCACAGGGAAACCTAGTAAGGTAATAAGCTCTAATGGAATGAAAAAATTATTGAAAAGGGGGCCTCGATGTGTAATTGTACAACTATGCTCACTAGACATTAAAACATCTAAGCCATATATTCCCATAGATATTCAAGGAATCATTGATGAGTATTCCAAAGTATTTGAAGATATTCCCAGAGGTCTTCCCCCCACTCGAAATGATGATCATGCTATTCACCTAATTCTTGAAAGTTTTCCACCTAACATTAGGCCTTACATATACCCTTATGCCCAAAAGAGTGAAATTGAGAATATATTTGAAGAAATGTTAGAGGATGGAATTATTATACCTAGCCAAAGTTCTTACTTTGCACCGGTGGTAATGGTACTCAAGAAAGAGGGCTCATGGTATATGTGTCCAGATTATAGAGACCTCAACAAGATCACTATTAAATATAAGCTTCTCATTCCTGTCATTGATGAATTGTTATATGAAGTACAAGGATCAATATATTTCACAAAGTTGGATCTTCATTCATGGTATCATCAGATTAGAATGAAGGAAGCAGATATCTCAAAAACAACATTTTGAACTCATGAAGGCCATTATGAATTTTTGGTCATGCCTTTTGGTCGTACGAATGAACCTTCCACATTCCAAGGGTTGATGAATTCCATTTTCAAGCCCTTCCTTAGAAAATTTGTGTTAGTATTTTTTGATGATATACTAATTGATAGAAATTCTTGGGAGGATCATGTTCAACATGTTGACGAGGTGCTACAACTACTAAAGGAGAAACAACTATATGCAAAACCATCCAAATGTTTCTTTGGGGTGAAGGAGGTAGAGTATTTGGGTCTTATTGTATATCATGAAGGTCTCAATGTGGACCCTAACAGGATTAAGACCATGAAGGACTGGTCAATTCCCAAAACATTGAAGAATCTTACAAGATTTTTGGGTTTGACAGGTTACTACTGCAAGCTTGTTCAGAACTATGGAAGAATAGAAACACCTTTAACAAGATTAACTAAGAAGGATGCATTTTCATGGACTATAGAGGAAACTCAAGATTTTTAACAACTTAAAGAGACGATGTGAAAAGACATTTCCTTGACCACACTAGACTTCACAAAAACCATTGTTGTGTTGTTTTTGTCACATGGGTGAGAAAAAAAACAACACTTGCCTAGTTAAGTTAGCTAACCGAGACAAAGTTTTGTGATTTGATTAAATAACCAAATAAATATGAAATATGTAAATAAAACTAAAAACAAAAGGAAATAATGTTAGAGAAGTTTGCAATAAATAGAACCATCAAAAGCAAAAAATGACAATCATATAGCTACCAAGACAATTGATAGGCTAACATTGTAGAAAAAGAGAGGGACTTATGAATTCCCTCTTCCTCCTTGGTTGGGCTCTTGAGTTCTCTAATAGAGAGCTCTTAAATTCATGCAATGTAAAGTAACAATGGAAAATAAATACAATGCCAATCCTCTCAAACAGTGAGTGGAATGTCCCTTTCTATAGTGCTTGAATGATTCAAAGAGAAAAGAGGATTCTCCAAGAAGAATTATTGCAGCATAACAATACCTTGGAGTTCTTATTTTTCTAGCACACCCATGGCACATACTTATAGTGGCCATTCATGGAAAGATACAACTGGTTCATAGTGTGAACAATATGCCTTTTAGGGCACGTCCTAGCCCTTGACCATCCTCCAAGCTAGAGTTCCCTCAGGTCTGAGTGTCAAATCATGTTAGGGGTCATACTAGAAGTAGTTGAGAAGCCGAAAATATTCATAAATACATCATTCATGAGAAGGGCACAATTTTTCTCGTATATAGTCATGCATCTTGCGCATAATGTGTGATGATGGTTGTGTTAGCCTGCGCATTCTGCACACTGTGTGCACGCTTCCTTTGGTGAATTTGTGCACTTTGATTTTTGAACCAAGTATATAGTTTTTTTCCTTTTTGATGGATTTTGGTGTTGTAGGTGGATTAATTGTTGATGAAATTGATGTCTTTATTCAACCATTATGTGCAATGTTATGGACAATTTTTCAGTGATAACAAATTCCCCCTAATGTGTGAGGTTAGGAGCATACGTATAACCAAAATACATCAATGTTTCTTTTGCTAAGAGTGCCATTTTAAGGAAAAGTGAAGAGAGGAACTACCAAAGAGGTCCACCGGAGGGAGAGGGAAAACTGTGTGAACCAAACCTTTCTCTAGGGAGAAAAAATAAAATATGTATACATGCTACATGCTTGTGTCATGAAACCAAAATGTGGGACTATAACTGAATATGTATGATGATGTAGATAACTGAAATTCCATTAAAGGTGGTTGATAACAATAGATGGTGTTTTTGACTGGTGAAATGGCTCTTAAGTGAGTAATGGATGACTATAAGAAGTGTCAATGACTCACAGGCATTGATGGACGATGAACTTCAAAGGTCTTCAGGTGGTATGAAACAACTGCAATGGTCACATATTAAGACCCACCTTAACATGAGAGTTTTATGAAGTCGAATGTTATGGGGTTCAACAGAATCAAAAAGAAATTATGATTCTCTCTGTGTTGTCCGATAATCCTCATTGAAAATGTAACGAGAGTCAAGATATTGTCTCCCTTATGGAAACTGTGTTGATGTCTACATGAAGGGATATGTGATGCAAATAAGATAAGGTATTCTTGAAATACACTGAGTAATAGATGATATCAGGTACTGACGAGTATCAAGAGTGAAGTCAAGATGTTGTGGGACTCAAGACTTCCCTTGGTCGGGGTGTTGAGGGATGATTGGTAACAATCCTAAAAATGGATCTCACATTAGGAGGACGATGTTAAGTACTTGAGCATATCTACAAATATAATCACCACAAATATTGAATACACAATAGATCCACAGAGAAATATAGAAGAAACCACACTTTTATTATAAGAAAACCCTTGAGGTAGGGAAACACCATACAATGGATCCTATTATGGAACATATCCTCTCCTGTTCACTTGCCTCTTCGAGGGGGCTTTCTCCTAATGAGATTTAGTTCCAAATACAATATTTATCTTCATATATCATTACATTTCTTGAACCCCTTTATATAGTTCTACCATCACCTAAGAAAATTCTAGAGAAGGAATCTTCTATAAGGAGAACCTGCTATGAAGTCATCGTACACTTATTATATCTAACTACCCATTTATTATATCTAACTAACATAGTGGACCTTATTTAATACTATAATGGACCTAGTCCAATTTACATTGAATGGCCTCTACTATTATAACTATGGGCCCTCTGCCCCTCCCCCCACTACCTCTCTATCTACCTAACATTTCATCCCCCTTATGAGAGCATTGTCCTCCATGCTTGATGTACAACCATATACCAGGGTCCCATGGATAACTGTGGACCATAGTGTTTAAGTAGACTAGATAACCAGGGTCCCATGGGGAAATGAAAACAATCATGCTGAAGTAGTCCAACTTCCATTGTGAACTAGGGTCCCATGTCCAAGTGCTCATGTGAACTCCATGCTAAAGATATCCGAACTCAAGAACTAGCTGAAAATGATGCTCCAAATATCTACATTGATCATGGGGATCCAAATATGGAGATCCCTCCATATCCAAAAAATCATTTGAATAACATACTAGTACTGGAGAATACTGAAAAATAGTGTGCATAGAAGGCGATGGAATTTTCTCCATAATTTCCTCTACATAAGGTGAAGGATAGTCATCAAATAGAAGATGGAAGTGGTTGTCATCCCAGAAATGACAACTATCCATATACCAATCATCACAATCGTTCTCCAAAGAATACCAAGAATAATCTTCCTGGTGATATTCATTTAGGATGTTCATCAAATAACATTTCTCATTCATTCTTGTGAAGGACTTATGAATACTATGAAAATCATCCCTGATACCTTCTTGAGTGTCATGCATTTGGGATTTGAATGCTTCAATCATGTGTAGAATTTTCTTGAGTTGAGAGTGCATATCGATTGGAAAAACCACATATAATGTACTAGAAGAAAGATATCCAAATTATCTATCCAATGACACTGATCTGGTAGCAATCTGAGTACACACTGAAAAGTGATGAGCTCTATAGTCCCACCACCGTCATGAAAACCCCTACAAATGGATGATTTTAAATCAACGATATAATCACTTTCGGAGCTCTGATTCAAATGATTTTTTTTTCAAATCGACTATTTTTTAAAGAGGAACTCATATATATAATTTCTTTTAAGGAAATTCAACCACTGGATGCTACAAAAATCAAAAACTCATTATGTTGTCCGCGGAAAAACCCTGAAAATGTGCAGATTTTAAAACTTCAATATCTTGACTTTCCGGACTCTGTTTCAAACGAATTTTATTTTTAACTTGGGTGTTTTTCTAAGAGGAACTAATATATAAAACAGGTTTCTGCAAATTTTTCACATAAATATACCAAAATCTTCTGGAATTTCGGGGCCCTCTTTTTTCTTCTCTGAAAAAAAAAAACCTGTAAAACTAAAAAAATATTTGCCCACAATGTCTACCAAGGAAAGTGCTCTGATACCAATTGTTAAGTACATGAGTATATATACAAATATAATCACCACAAAATACTGAATACACAATAGATCCATAGATAAATATATAAGAAACCACACTTTTATTATAAGAAAACCCTTGAGGTAGGGAAACACCATACAATGGATCCTATTATGGAAGAGATCCTCTCTTGTTCACTTGCCTCTTCAAGGGGGATTCCTCCTAATGAGATTCAAATCCAAATACAATATTTTTATTTATATCTCATTACATTGTTTGAACCCTTTTATATAATGACCTAAGAACATTCTAAAGGAGGTACCTTCTAGAAGTAGAACCTTCTAGAAGTAGAACCTTCTAAGAAGTCCTCTTACATTTATTATATCTAACTACCCATTTATTATATCTAACTACCATAGTGGGCCTTATTTAATACTATAATGGACCTAGTCCACTTTACATTGAATTAAATATACTATTATAACTATTGGCCCTCCGCCCGCCCACGCCCCCTACCTCTCTAGCTACCTAACATTCAAACAACTAGATATGGGGTTAAATTGTGCCGGAGGCTAACCAAGTGGTCAAACTCAAAGATCGTGGGTACATGGATTTGGGATAGTCAGGGTTTGTTAACAATATCAATATGAAAATATGGTGGATTCCCCAACCAAGAAGGACGTGGGTTTCTTTTCCAAACAAAAACAAGTTCATTGAGGATGACGACTAAAACGATATGTATATTTTCGAAACAAGGGATTTATACAATTACCAAAGAAATAAAGAATAATTTGGGTTGAGTATACAAATACAAAAATGGGTGCCCCAATGAAAGATGGCGTGGCCTGTTTATAACACAAGTTGGTGAAAGAGAACTAGTGGAGGGTGGGGGCCCCATGGGTGGGTTTTTGTATTAGGTAAGTGGATGGAGGAAAATTTACAGATGGGAAAAATGATGGTGGATGAGATGGAGGGCTAATGAAACTACGAGGGTGAAATAATTAGAACCAAGTGTAGGATGGTATGAATTAGGAGTCCATCAAGAAAGTTAGACATTATGATGAGACGAAGTATGGGGTTCATTCTCAGAAGTGAAAAATACTAACGAGACTCCCAATCCTAGGGGGTGAAATCAACATGAGTGTCAAGTTTTCAAGGGGAAATGTGAATGGGACAAATCATGTCGGGGAGAGTGATATAGGATGACAATACCAACATATGGAAGAGGTAAAGATACTGTAGAGCAGAATGTAGGGACCCTAAAGGTAAATTTCAAAGGGTGTGACTGGGAAATGAAATTATTAACAGAGGGAGTAACTACATGCCAATGCCATACATATACCTGAAGGGGTCGTAAGATTGTTGAACAAGTACTTGCACACTTAAAAGAAAAAAATACCCGACATGAACAATATATGATGATAAAGAACATATAAAAACTATTTGATAGAACTGAAAGCAAGCATGTGTACCTGAACATGGCGTGAGAAAAATGCTCCTCTGGGGAAAATTGCAGATGATAACCTGGGGAATGTGAATGTGTAGATGGATGGATCAATATCTCGTAGCTATGAAAAGATAAAGAAACAGAGGCTCTGGGCTCCTATAAAAAAAGGTGTAGGTTGGGAAAAAGGACCTATATATGGATGGTGGGCCCACAATGCCACCTCATTTGTACCTTAAACAATTGTTGATTTGACGAGAGAGTTGTGAGGATATTTTGAGATTGCCTGAGCATGATTCTACGAATCCAAGAGTGACAAGAGAGAGGTTAGTGGCCTTATCATTCTGTAGATGTTGAATTTGATAGATGTTAGGTAGGGGTTGTGCGTAGGGCCCTACAAGGATTTTTAAGGGTAGGGGCCCATAAGTGCAAGGGAAAAAGGGGGACTACTCATTCATGTGTGCGCATGTAGAACTTGGTTTCTCACACATTATGTGTGGTTTTTTCCAAGACAATCGTACATTCAAAATGCACGATTGTGTTGGGAAACCCCATGCTTAGGACGTCCAGGTTGGGCAAACAAGTGTTTATAGGATGCACACTTGTCAGAACGATAGGTGTGCACCCATGCTCCCCTATGGAAGAGACAATTGTGCATTAGTGTGTAGCTATCTGAAGAACAGTTGCACACATATGCACAACTGTATGGGGGGAAGTTGCACAGTGTGTGCAGGCTCAAGGGTGTATGACTTTGTGATTTTTATAGTATTTGATAGATGATCTGGCAAATCAGGTGTTCCTGGGTGATTGTAGGTGATGAGAAGAGTCTGGAGCACAATGTCGATCCACTGACGAGAGTAGGAATGGGATCAACTAAGAGAGGCTGTGAGGGAGCAACCCGATGTATGCATACACTTGGAAGCCTGCAGGTTGCTCAAGTTTTTTTACTGCCCCCTGATATGGTTGCAGGAGTTCCTACTCCATTTTATTATCAGGATGTGGAGCACTGATCTGTAGTTATTTGTGGTTAGGGGGGAGAAACTGACATTCTCTGTGATAGAGGATGTGTACTTTTTCATAGGACTCCCATTTTGTGGGAGGGCATTGGTTGTGGGTCCCCATCTTCCAGGGGAGGATAGGTTGGAGACCATGGTGGCTCAAAATTATTATGGGTCGAAGCCTATGTCAAGTTTGGTCGTCCATATTGAGATGATTGATGACTTGTTGACCGAGTGCATCGTATCCATGGTGGTGAGGAGCTATGGATCCTTGGGAACTTAGTGGATCATAGGTGGTCAACTGAGGGTGGTGGAGAAGGTCCTAGATGGGGAACTTCTTGCATGGGTTGTGTTGATGAACACTCAGATGATATCCCAGTTGAACTGGTGTCAGCGTGCCAAATTTTATGACTTTTCATTCGTGTCTATTTTGGTGGCTTGGTTTTTGGAGAGGGTGCCTCTATTTTTCCCAAAGATTCTACTAGAGCCAGTGTCGCGGAAAGAGATACAATTGATGAAATGGGTACATGTATTGGCTCGATATGGACGAGGTGAGGGTGGTCAATAATTCACATCCATGGTGGCTCAAGTGTGATGTCGGATTCCATAGGTGATTTTACGATATCCATATGGATGTATGGAATACAGGCATGATCTAGACATGGTGCTACCTCTTGGGAAGGACTAGAACCATAGAGGTATGTGCTGATTTTTGTAGATAACATTTATCATATATGAATATGGATGTTGACATTATATCGATATTGTTTTGCATATGTTGGACACTGGGGGAAAGAGGCATATGTCGTCTAAGAGCCGTCTTGATAGGAGCTCACAAAATCGAGGGTTGTGAAGAGGCCACGATGAGATGGCATCGGTGCAGGACCATCCATAGAACCACGAGGAGACATTAAGGCCATGCTAGAGTCTCTATGACGATGGTTCAAGCGGGTCCTTTAGGGGGTGCCAGAGGATGTATGCACCCATATCTAGGGAAATGAGGTCCTATACCAGTGTGTGGGAGTATCAATAGAGTGGTGGGCATTGATCCACAGGGCAGTAGTGGTGGTGGAAGCTATGATTGGTTGGTTGCCTCTTGGATATGGAGGCCCCCCTAGCTGGTGGGGTACCTCCGACTAACAGATGACCTAACTTCTAGGGGCACCTTGAGTGCTAAGTTGGGATGTACGGGTTTGGGAGCCTCAGTTTGTATAGGGTATTTGATACCTAGTTTTTGTATTCATAGGGATGATGAGACTCATGAGCCTACGAGAAGTTGTATATATTTTTTTTGTAAAACATTTATGACCTTGATGATATATATGATGGATATACTGATCATTATTTTCTTTATGTTTTGTGTTTGTGATTTATGATGTCTATTTCTATCTGTTGAGAAATGTATCATGTTGTGTATATAATGTTTTTGATGTGATAAATTTCAATCTAATACTAGTTTATCCATGTGATTTATTACTTTATTGAGGTTTATTGAAATATGTGTAAATGTGGTGGAATCAAAGTTGTGAGATATGATTCTAACTTGCAGGTATTTGCGGAAGATTCAAGGATTGTGAACATGATACATGTTGTTGAGCTGTAGGATGATAAGATGGGAATCTAATAGAATGCTAAGGTTACGAATGCGGTGGTGACTAGCCTCAACAAGGAGACCAATGATGGTGTCATATTCATCTTGGTTGTTGGTTGTTGAGCGTAAGCATATGCAATTGGAATGGAGTAGTATATGTGAGGGGGTATAGAGGGTCCAAGCGACCAAAGCGGGATTTTGGGTCAACCGGTTGGTACCGTCAGTGTAACCAATGTGGTAGGCTAATGGACGATGCATCTGTCAATAACACAGGTGATAGATAATAAATGAGGAGTGGTGGCAGTAAAGAAGACTAAAATATCTACAAATGTGTACAAAGAGAAACCTAAAGCAAGGGGGCTATGCTTAGGCATAAAATTAATTCAAGTACAACCTGTTGATGAGTTCTTTGAGAGGGTATCGTTCGGGAGAGGCCAAGATGTAGGTGCCTTTAGTGAGGCAATGTTCGATGATGAAGGGGTTCTGCCATAATGACTCAATTTCCCATCGATGAGAATTTCATGGGTGATATCATATGTTAACACAAGATCACCTTCGTTGAATGAACGAAAGGTTGACATGGCAGTCGAAGGTGGCTTTGGACCATTTTTTGGATTCTTTGTTGTGTTGTAATGAAGATCGAAAATATTCATCAAGTGATTCCAAGTTCAACAAGAATTGTTCCATTGGAGTAGTTTCAATTAAGAGATCTATGGCAGTGTGTAATGTGTGGATTTATCACTCGATAGGGAGGGTGGATTTGATCCCAACGATGAGGTGAAATGGTGTAAAACCAGTGGCATTTTTTTACTTCCGTGCGATAATCCCATAAAGAAAAAAATAAAATGTGATTCCAGTTGGTCTTATGTTTGTTGACGATGCGTTATGTAACATACCTCAAATTTACACCATAAAAAAGACTTGTGTTATCTGTTTCCTATCTAAGATCCCAGTGGGATGGAAGATACTAGTCGTACAACTCTGATGTCAATTCAATCACACAGAAATGCACTATAAGAAAAGTAACTCGTTATAATACTTTACTATATGATGCTCACTAACATAAACATACCACAAGAGGTCTCAACATCGTACCTCACTTAAACCATGAGTAGGAGATTGTATCAAGAGGATATAAATCCCCTTCATTCTTGTTCTTTATCCTATGTACATAGGACTTGTAAAAGATCGAGGCATAAATTATATTAGAGTTATTTCTATCATAAAGTTTGTCTATGCACCAAATCTAAGGGTCGGTTTTAAGCCCTAGGGAGTCTTAACTCGTTTTATGTTGAAAACGTTATGGGTAAATTTTCCCACCAGGCAGTTATCGTGACTACTAAGTCACAGTCAATTTGTGGTCCTTAAACTGGTGGTTTCTCATGGTGAGTTAGTTAGTCCATGAAAACAGTGGGAGAATGCCAACTCGGGATAGCACTTCTGATTCAATCAATGAAAGGGTATGAAAAATTCCCTCGAATTAAGACATAGTGTCAAATCGTATCACCCTCTTAAAGAGGAAGAGATGGTTCTCTATCACAATAGTTAAATCTCTGCATATTCATTAATGGTCATCGTCTGATCTTTATTGAACTTGTCTGGTTTCATAATCGAGGTACCATACCAACCCTATCCTCATCACATGGCTACTTGTCCTCTGTACTTCCTACATTTATTTCCAAGGTGGAAAGGGCATCGCCTAGGGTTTAGGGAGGCTCATAGTTTTATCATTTTCTGAATTTTGTCCTCCTATGAAGGGTTTCCTATGTTGCATTTCTCTTCTTTAAGAATAGTTTGTAAAACATGGCAGAAAATACACCTGGGGTTCTGTATAACACACCTTCTTACCAAGGGCGCACTCCAAGTGGAAAGGGCGGTTGCGCCATGGATATGTCTGATGGCATGTCTAGGGAATGATGGTAAGTACTTCTTTAAAACCCAACCCTAATAGGTTAAGTAAGTTCGCATATTTTGGCAATGTTTAAGGCAGGGTTGTCTTATGATAAGTGTCATTGTTTTCCTTTCAGTCTGGCTATGTTCTTCTCTGTGATAACTTTTTCGTTTAGGAAAGATTGTTTAATTCTCATGTCTTTCTTTATCTTACTATAGTCGGGTTCGGAGAAGTATGCTAGCCTCGTGAGTGTTTCACCAAAGAAAGAATCCCTCGATTTGATTGATGAAATACTAAGAGCCTTGGAATGGATAGAGTCGTTCTTTTCCATGTCTAGCATTTGATTTTCTCCTCTATTATCTTACGGTTGTTTTACTGGAAGTATTAAAACCTTAGGAGATTTACCTAAGTTCCTGATTCTGAGGTGGAAAGCAAGTAGTTCTCCTTACCGAGGCGTGATGAATCTATTTGATTTTAAAGATTCACTACAACATTTTGTTTTGAAAGAGTTTTGCAGTTCCTCCCTTTAATAAAAACTTTTTGAGAGGATTATCTTGTTATTTTGTTTCTGCTTACAGTATGTTTATATAGGTTAGGTTATTTTTACTATTGATATGCCTTACCGAGTAAAAAAATAATTAATGGGTTGTTATTGGCACTAATGGTGGGCCTTGTTTATGCGAGTACCCATAAGAGGCTTACTGCACCTTTCCCCTTCAATCGGACAGTCATCCAGAATATAAGAGGTAAACGAGGTTTCGGGTTCATGTACCAAAGATGAGTATTTACTATTGTCATTTACCCTATCTGTTGGACAACTGAGAGGGGGGGTGAATCAGTTGTTACCATGCTTAAACAATTATGCTTCTTTTAAAATCTTTGCAGAAACACTGAATGATGGTCACATTAAAGCAGGGAAATAAACAATGGCACATTCAGCATCAGTCACACATATATGAGAAACACAGAGACAGATATTTCCCGAGGAAACCCATACAGGGTAAAAACCTCTTTTTCTTTATATGATAAGAAATAGTTACATTCTTTACATTATCATACATATGAGCACCAACTCATAATGAGGCTACAAACTCAGTTTTTCAAGCTGTTACTTGCTGAGAGCACCAACTCTCTGTTTTCTCTAGCACCCACTAGAAGGAAGCACCAACTCCTTTGTTTCTCTAGCACCTAACTAGAAGGAAGCACCAACTCCCTGATTGTTTCCAGCACCAACTGGATGGAAGCACCAACTTCCAATCATACAGGCACCAACCTATACAACATAGAACAAGAGTTCTCCCTTGCACCACCCTGCCACCCTAGTTTCTCTGGCTGCAACCAGATGGAAGCTACAACTCTCTGTGTTCAAGCACCCACTTGAACTTTCGAGGACAACAGTCCTCCTGAGCACCTCCCAACCACCCTGAAATATAAATCTTTGCTACTGAAACTTATTACAGTGATATAATGTTCAACAATGGCTTACCAGACTCATCACTATTCTGGTGCATTTCGTTACTGTGTCTGCCTCATTGCCTTCTTACACACATCACTTGCGTCGTCTGTTCTTCTTCCTTTTATGCTCTGTGCGCCATACCCATCCACTGCACAGATCCTCTTCTGTTCGATTCAACTACTGCACTCTCTTCCTTCTTCACACATGAATCACCTTCAACAACAACAACCACAGCAAACTCCAACCGTAACAACAACCGCTTCTCTTCTCTGTGTCGTGTATATATAGCTTTTGTGCATCTTGTGCATGCAATATTCACCATTCCTCTGCATGCTCATACCGCATCAATATCCTCCACATCTCAAGTTCTCTGCATGATCATCATCGCGACTCTTCGACTTCTCTAGAAATTCAACCCCGCGTTCGGCATCACTGGGTGTTATGCTGAGATTCCTCAGCCTCTCAGACAGTTGAGACTCTTCATCTTCTCTGGTGGTTTGAGACTCTTCGTCTTCTCTGTGATAGTTGAACTCACCTTCTCTGTTTCAATTACAGGCCTCAATGCTCATCAGTTGTCAATCAGCTCCACGAACATCTTCATCCCTCTCAGAGACTCTTCACCTCCTCTGTCAGTCATCTCGACGATTTCTCATTTCGTGATTTTTGACACTATGCTCCGTTGACCCCAAATCAACGAAATTTTGATCACTTGCCACATGTCCTATGATTCCATGGTCTAGATCTGGTCTTGATTCAATGACTATGATTGAATCATGATTTCGCGATTTCGGCATTCTTGATGCATTGGGTTCTTTGCTTCTCCATGTCGCGATTTGCGAAACTCCGATATGGAGTATGATCAACGGTCTAGATATGATCTCTATTTAACGGCTGTGATTGAATTGTGATTTCTCATATCGTTGTTCCTTAGATGGAGGTTCTCGTTACTCCAAGTCGCGATAGGCGAAGCTCCGAGATGGATCTTTTCTACGACTAACTCCTTCTCTTCCCGTGACCAAGGGTTGTGACCCCAGCCTTATGCATAAGGCAGTTTCGCGATTTCACATATCTCAAATTCTACTTTGTTTCTTTTGTCTCTCCATATTGCAATTCATGAAACTCCGACACAGAGTTGAACCAACGGTCCATATATGAACTTGTTTCAACGGCTACGATTGGATCACGATATCGCATATCGCAAATTCTGCTTTGTTTCTTTTGTCTCTCCATATTGCGATTTGCGAAAATCCGACACAGAGTTAGATCAACGGTCCATTTTCAACCTTGATCTGATGACTCAGATTAAGTCGTGATTTTGCATATCGTGATTACGCTCGCTTCTCCTTGTACTTTAAAGGACGTGCGGGTTCTTCTTGATCCAACGATGGTCAGATCCTGCGCTTGGATCTAACGCCTGAGATATGTCCTCCTCTTCAACGTGCACTCTTCTTGTTTTTATTGAGATCTGACGGCCCTCATGCTGTCAAGAATTTTGGATGGGATCCAACGATCAGTGATGCTTCTCCTCCAAGCTTACACACCCTTCTTACTTGGAAGAATTTTGACTCTGCGCTAATTCCTTCTGAGCCTACATTTTTTCTGTTTGTCCATCAATGCACATTCTGATCCTGACATCTTACTGTTGTACTTGCCATCAATGACAGTCATACACTACCTGTTAAACATTTGCCAACAATCTCCCCCTTTGGCATTGATGGCAACTAAGGCACCTTAATTCTTTTCTCTCCCTTTAACATCAATGTCAAAGAAGAGACATGCTCCCCCTAAGCTATTGCAGTAATTTTAGTAGGCATTAGATATTCAAACAATACAAATCTCCCCCTAACAAGATGGACTCTTTTAGGTGTGAAACGAAATGACACCCAACTTCTGTCTGAGATATTCAAATGGTGTCTTAGCTAG
>JZKD02S1808016.1:616139-647941 GCA_000966675.3 Picea glauca
AGTTTGTCATCCTTATTAGCTAGCACAACTAGCTTTACATAACCAGTCTCTACCACATCCCAGACATCTGCACCTAAATCCATTATGTAGGTTCTCATTCTAACTTTCCAGAAGGCAAAGTTTGTTCCATTGAATAGAGGGGCGTTATTGGTTGAATGTCCTTCATGGCTTGACATGTTTAAGCTCTAGGATCTACCCTTAGATAAAAAAAAGGGGTCGGCTCTGATACCGATTGTTGGACAACTGATAGGGGGGTTGAATCATTTGTTACCGTGCTTAAACAATTATGCTTCTTTTAAACTCTTTGCAGAAACACTAAATGATGATCACATTAAAGAAGAGAAATAAACAATGGCACATTCAACATCAGTCACACATATATGAGAAACACAGAGACAGATATTTCCCGAGGAAACCCATACAGGGTAAAAACCTCTTTTTCTTTATATGATAAGCAATAGTTACATTCTTTACATTATCATACATATGAGAACCAACTCATAATGAGGCTACAACCTCAGTTTTGCAAGCTGCTACTTGCTCAGAGCACCAACTCTCTGTTTTCTCTAGCACCCACTAGAAGGAAGCACCAACTCCCTAGTTTCTCTAGCACCTAACTAGAAGGAAGCACTAACTCCCTGAGTGTTTCCAAAACCAACTGGATGGAAGCACCAAATTCCAATCATACAGGCACCAACCTGTACAACATAGAACAAGAGTTCTCCTTTGCACCACCCTGCCACCCTGGTTTCTCTGGCTGCAACCAAATGGAAGCTACAACTCCCTGTGTTCAAGCACCCACTTCAACTTCTGAGGACAACAGTCCTCCCGAGAAACTCCCAACCACCCTAAAATATAAATCTTTGCTACTGAAACTTATTACAGTGATATAATGTTCAACAATGGCTTACCAGGCTCATCACTGTTCTGCTACATTTCGTTACTGTGTCTACCTCATTGCCTTCCTGCACACATCACTTGCGCTGTCTGTTCTTCTGCATTTTATGCTCTGTGTGCCATACCCATTCACTTCACATATCCTCTTCTGCTCGATTCGGCTGATGCACTCTCTACCTTCTTCACACATGAATCACCTTCAACAACAACAACCACAAGAAACTCCAACTGTAACAACAACCTCTTCTTTTCTCTGTGTCGTGTATATATAGCTTCTATGCATCTTGTGCATGCAATATTCTCCATTCCTCTACATGATCACACCACGCCAATCTTCTCCACATCTCAAGTGCTCTGTGTGATCATCATCGTGACTCTTCGACTTCTTTGGCAGTTCAACTACATGTTCGGCATCACTGGGTGTTATGCTGAGATTCCTCAGCCTCTCAGGCAGTTGAGACTCTTCATCTTCTCTAGTGGTTTGAGACTCTTTGTCTTCTCTATGACAATTGAACTCACCTTCTCTGTTTCAGTTACAGGCCTCAATGCTCATCAGCTGTCGATCACCTCCACGAACATCTTCATCCCTCTCAGAGACTCTTCACCTCCTCTGTCAGTCATCATGGCAATTTCTCATTTCGTGATTTTCGACACTATGCTCCGTTGACCCCAAGTCAGTGAAATTTTGATCACTTGCCACATGTCCTATGATTTCATGGTCTAGATCTGGTCTTGATTCAATGACTATGATTGAATCGTTATTTCGCAATTTCGGCATTCTTGATGCATTGGGTTCTTTGCTTCTCCATGTCGTGATTCGCGAAACTCTGATATGGAGTATGATCAACGATCCAGATCTGATCTCTATTTAACGACTATGATTGAATCACGATTTTGCATATCGCTATTCCTTAGATGGAGGTTCTCGTTACTCCAAGTCGCGATACGCGAAGCTCGAGATGGATCTTTTCTGCGACTGACTCCTTCTCTTCCCGTGACCAAGGGCTGTGACCACAACCTTATGCATAAGGCACTTTCGCGATTTCTCATATCGCAAATTCTTCTTTGTTTCTTTTGTCTCTCCATATTGTGATTCGTGAAACTCCGACACAGAGTTGAACCAATGGTTCAGATATGAACTTGTTTCAACGGCTACGATTGGATCACGATATCGCATATCGCAAATTCTGCTTTGTTTCTTTTGTGTCTCCATATTGCGATTCGTGAAACTCCGACACGGAGTTAGATCAACGGTCCAGTTTCAACCTTGATCTGACGGCTCAGATTAAGTCGTGATTTCGCATATCGCGATTACGCCCGCTTCTCCTTGTACTTTAAAGGACGTGCGGGTTCTTGTTTATCCAACAATGGTTGGATCCTGCGCTTGGATCTAATGCCTGAGATCTGTACTCCTCTTCAATGCGCTCTCTTCTTGTTTTTATTCATATCTGACGACCCTCATGTTGTTGGGAATTTTGGATGGGATCCAACAATCAGCGACACTTCTCCTCCAAGCTTACACATCCTTCTTACTTGGAAGAATTCTGACTCTGCGCTAATTCCTCCTGAGCCTATGTTGTTCCTGTTTGTCCATCGATGCACATTCTGATCATGCCATCTTCACTATTGTACTTGCCATCAATGACAAGCATACACTACCTGTTAAGCATTTGCCAACACTATCTCTTTTGTAAATTTTCCTTTTTCTACCTGTTATTCCAATGAGGGGTTTTGTTTCTTGGTAGGTAGCTCTCATTCTGTATCGGCCTCGAATTCCACCCAAGTCTCTGAAAAAAGGTATTCAGGTTCAGAAACATTTTCTTACTCAGACTAATTCCACAGGTTCTACAAAAGCTTAAGGGAATTCGTTCCCTACTTCTGGTTCTATATAGAAATAGTTTATTTAACTTGTGGAATGGAAAAGAGGTTGTCACAGGGGTTACCGGGGTCATTCGCCCATCTTTGTAAAAAGTTATTTCGGTGACTTGATATTCGAGCTGGTCTACTGTGTAGTTTGTTTTCCTTGTTTATTTGTTAAAAGACATACCTAGTTGTTGTTATTTGAAGTGTCGATTTTCAATATAGTGACCCAAATGTTTGATTCCAATCTCTGTACTTGTTCCTTGGAAATATCTAAGTCTATCTATATAATTTGACTCTGTCCTATACCCATTATCTAAAAGTTTCTACCAAAAGGGAGAAACCCTCCCAGGATTAAATGATGTGGTCGTTAATACTATGTGGTTTATTGCATTCGGTCCATAATGAAATAGTGCATCATTTGTTTGTTTGGTCTGAGACACCCGAGCTCCATACTTATTTTATAATGGTGGTTATCCACCTGTCTGAGTTCCTTTATCATATTTAGAATGTAGGGATTACTTATGTGCATACAATCGCTTATGCGTGATAGCTTCTGTAGCTACTAGATTCCATATTTATTATCGTACTTTGTCAATTGAAAAGGGTGTGCACATATCAATTGATATATATATACATGATACATATTGAATTTAGGTGTATCATGGGTTAGTCCTACTTGTAGTAACTTATCTTTACTAAGGGAAGATTGTGTTCCGATTTCTTTTATAAATCTAAACTTGTAAAATTAGAAAATATATATTTCGTATACATATATAACCTAGTTTCAAAACTGTCCATACTTAGATGACATGCGCCAAAACTTTCGATGTATGGAGAGGTATCTGTTATAAACGAAAGAAAGAAAAACAGTCCAATCTTAGAAGAAATTACTCCAAAAATTAGTCACAGAATCCATTCGAAATGATTTAGTAGGATAATCAAATTATTCCTAACTCTCGTATGGATTTTAGTTGAAAGACTAATTTAGGGATCTATTATAACTGTTCTGTCATAAGTTTGACTCCATCCATTCACACAATCAAACAGTTTTATTCTCACCTAGGTTATAGGACATACCTATAGGTGTTAATGTTTTTGCTACTTCTGTAGTTAATTCATTCTTCAGATATATAAATAATTCAAATTTGATATAGCAAAAATACATTCAACCAATATATATTTTATTTATACAGTGGCATCAATGAGTTTTCTACTTATGTAACTAATCCATTCTACAGATATGTAAATAATTCGAATCAAAATACATTACAACAAATATACAACTGTTTATACAGGCGTTAATGTTTTCGCTACTTCTGTAACTAAATTCATTCAACATATATGAAATAATTCGAATTCGATATAGCAAATACATTACAGCAAACATACAATTATTTATTCATGCAAGGAGAGGCTACATATCTGAACCAGTGTGCAGAAAGACAAAGGGAACAACCACGTTCCTCACAACCGTAGTACTGACCAGACAAAATCACTTGCACGGTTTACCCCCTAGCCTGACCATGAGTCCATGAGGGTGAACTTGAAACCAAAATCCTCCTCAGTAATGTCTTTCAATTCTAGCAGGTTTCCCTTGCCTCACACTCAATCAGTAGTGTTCATAACAACAAGAAAACTAGTAGTCTCTACTTCTCAGCATACTTGGTAGCGTCCTACCTCCTCACATATGCTATTTATCAATTTTCCTAGGTCTTTTCCCTCCCTTGGGAATTTTCACATCTTTCTAAATCCCTGATTTTCAGGGGCTTTCAATGGCCAAATCACTGATTTTCCACTTGTAACAACCAGCCTAGAGGTAGTTCCAACATGTTCCCCACTCATGGAGTCATGGTCAACTAATTTTTAACATGGTTGTTGCATTTGTCCTCCTGTAATCAATATAAAATATTTTCTTTTTATACAAGTGTCATAGTCAAATAGTTAGTTGAGTCAAATAATATCTTTGCCCAACAGTCATAATAATTAATTACAATATCAAATTCAAAATTCATAATTTCCATAAATGGAAAAACTTTTCCAAATTTGAATTTACTAAAAACGGAAATGAATTTTCAGCAAACTTAAATTTCTAAATATTTTATTTTTTTGGGATGTCACATCCTTTCCCCCTTCCGTAAAAAAATGTCCTCAATGTTCGTTCCTTTCCTGGAACATGATTGGATGAGATTTCCGCAAATCTCCCTCCAACTCCCAAGTGGCCTCCTTAGGACTAAAGTTCTTCCATTGCACCTTTACCTAAGCGACGACTCTGTTCCGAAGCACTATTTCTCTCTGGTCCAAAATGCACAGGGGTTCCACCTGGAACTCGCCTTCGGGTTCCACCTGCACCAAGTTCCAATGAATCATATGAGTAGGGTCATGAATATACTTATTCAACAAAGAAATATGAAATACATTATGAATTCTCAGATTAGCTGGAAGTGCAAGTTGATATTCTACGGGTCCAATTCGAGCTAGTATCTCGAAGGGTCCACAAAACCTGGGTTGCATCTTGGCATATTTCCCTAACTTGAATGAGATTTTTCGGGCTTTGACCTTCAAATAAACATGGTCTCCCACTTGAAATTCCAAGTGTCTTTTTTTCTGATCTGCATAGCTCTTCTGTCTGTCTTGTGCTTCTTTCAAATTCTGTCGTACCTTCCTTACCATGTTTTCCATTTCTTGGAGCATCTCTGGTACCACCATGACTCTATTAGCCAAGTTATCCCAGCTCATTGGAGTCATACACTTTCTGTCGTACAACATTTCGAAAGAGCTCAATTTAGCCGAAGTTTGATATCCATTGTTATATGCAAATTCTACCAAGTGTATATAGTCTTCCCACTTGTTCAGTTTTGTTCTTACGTACATGCGAAGCATATCCTCTATGATTTGGTTTGTCCTTTCGGTCTATCCATCCATTTGTGGATGATAACTCGTACTGAAATTCAAGTTAGTATTTATCCCTGCAAACAATTCCTTCCAAAAAGAGGATGTGAATTTTACGTCTCTATCTGAAATCACCATTTTAGGAATACCATGCAGTCTAAAAAATTCTTTCATGAATATTTCAACAATGTTTATAGCTTTAAAAGTAGACTTTACAGGAATAAAGTGTGCATACTTATTGAGTTTATCGATTACAACCAAAATAGAATAATTATGTTTCTGAGTTTTAGGAAAACCTGTTATAAAATCCATCCATATGGTCTCCCACTTCCATTCTGGTACTGGTAATGGTTGTAATAGGCCGACTGGATGCTGGTGCTCATCCTTAACCTACTGACAATCTTGCCACCTAGCCAAGTATTATGTTATTTCTCCCTTCATATTAGGCCAATAAAATAGTTTTCTAAGTGTTGTTATCGTTTTCTGGTGACCTGGATGGCCAGAATACGGTTTCTTATGCACTTTGTCCAAGACTATTAATTTTAACTCTGCAGAATCTAGTAAGTAATACTTGTTTTTAAATTGTCGTAGTCCCTTCTTGTCGATACTTAGATCCGGTTTATCTGATTTTGCGGTATTGTTTTGTAATTCTTCCATTACCTTAGTGTAATTTATGTCATTAATACTTGTTGTCCTTATTCTTTGTTCCAGATCACTTTCTGCCCTGCTGATATTTATTTCAAATAACCCATGGACTCTTCTTCTTAAAGTGTCTACTACTTTATTTTCCTTACCCTTGACATGTCTGACCTCGAAGTCGAATTCGCTCAAGAAGGCTAGCCACCTTTCTTGTCTTGCATTAATATTTGGTTCGTTAAACAAATATTTCACCCCACTATTATTCGTTAATAGTAGGAATTTTCTATCCATTACGTAGTGTCGCCACATTTTTAAGGCGTGTATTACTGCTGTCAATTCCAAGTCATGAGTGACATAGTTTTGCTCGTGTTATTTTAATTTACAGGACTCATAACAAATAACATGTCCTTCCTGAGTTAGGACACCACCTGTTCCTTCTTTACTTTCATACACACATACAGTGAAGTCTTTATCGGTGTCTGCTACCTTCAATATGGGTGCAGTTGTCAATAATCCCTTCAATTTGTTAAAACTCTCTTCACACTTCTCTAACTAGTTAAACTTGGTTCCTTTCTTTTGTAATGATGTGATAGGGTAGGATATCTTGGAAAATCCTTCTATAAACTTACAGTAATATCCGGTGATTCCCATGAACGACCGTATATCTGCTACATCTTTAGGCACTGGCCATTCCATAATGGATTTTGTCTTTTCCGGGTCTACGACAATGCCTTCTGCTGAAATTACATGTCCTATATATTGTATTTCTTTTTGATAGAAGTCACACTTGTCAAATTTGGCATACAGTTTGTGTTTCCTCAACGTTTGCAGAACTATTCTTAAGTGTTCATCATGTTCCTCTTCTATTTTTGAATAGACCAGAATATCGTCGATAAATACTACCACGAACTTGTCTAAGTATTGACTAAAAATACTATTCATTATACACATAAACATGGTCGGTGCGTTAGTGAGTCTAAAAGGTATGAATACGAACTTGTAGAGCCCATATCTCATTCAAAAAGCTATTTTGTTTATGTCCTCATATTTTATCCTAACTTGATGATAACCGGATCGTAAATCCAATTTTGAAAATATCTTGGCCCCACCTACTTGATCGAACAGATCATTTATCCTTGGTAAGGCGTATTTGTTCTTAATGGTCATTTTTTTCAGTTGTCTATAATCAATACACAGTCTTAGAGTACCATCTTTATTTTTCACAAAGTGGATTGGTGCCCCCTAGGGGGAAACGGTAGGTCTGATATACTCTTTGTCCAACAATTCCTGTAATCGTATTCTTAATTCTGTCAATTCTGTAGACTCATTCGGAAAGGTGCTTTTGAGATAGGAGCTGAACCAGGTAGTAGGTCTATGGAGAAGTCTATTTCCCTTCTAGGAGGTAATTTTGGTATCTCATCCACAAACATGTCTCTAAATTCATGTAGGATAACAAAGTTTTCTAACTTTGGCCTATCTTCTTTCTCTAACATATTTATTACTTGAATGGCATACACTTGACATCCCTTTCTAATACATTTCTTGAGTTGCATCACTGAAACTTGTCTGACTCATATAGGTTTTTGTATGCCTTGGGCTGTTGTAATAGTGTTAAAATCATCTTTATAGCTAAGTATCTTTGTATAACAGTCTAGTACTACTTTGTGTTGTTCCAACCAATCCATCCTGATAATCATATCGTAAGATCCTAGTGGTAGGATATTCAAATTTGTTCTTATATTTTGGCCATCTAAGATGAACTCAAAATCCGAAACAAAGTCAACTACTTTCCTTTTAGTACCAGTCACTAATTGTACAAGCCATGATTTTAGGTGCTTCAATTTTTTAAGTTTGTTTGACTCTACCACATTAGGTGTAATATAACTTAACATATCTCTAGGGTCAATTAAAACAGAAATTCAAGTGTCATTGATTTTAACTTTGATTTCTACCACAGAGGACTGGTGGTCATCTTATCGACCATCTATGGCTACATTTATCCGATGTAGGCTTCTGCCCACGTCTCCCACCATTGAGGCTTCCTGCAAATTATGAACAACAGTTCTGTTTGTTGAACTCAAACATGGAAAGTTCCTCCTAAGATGAGGCTCTCCACATTCACAACACTTTAATGGCTCATCGGAGCTGTCCCCAAACTTCTTCATTCCCATATTTACTGGTTTATCATTGCCTTACGTATTCGGATGATTGGGGTGAAAATCCTTTCTCAGAAAACCTTTTGTTGTATTCTGATAAGGAGTTGGCTGGTACCCCTTCTTCCACTGGTTCATTCGATCTTGTTTCTTATCCTTCCAGGCTTTGGGAAGCTCTACCTATTGTTTATACTAATCATAGCACATTCATTCTTTCCTGAATACTTCACTCAAGGATTTGGGGTTGTCAAACTCAATTCTGTCCTTGTAGGAATGTGGTAGACAACTTATTTTTTTTTGGATATTTACCTTATCCTCCCGGATGTATGGTACGAACCTTAGTAGTTCTATAAATTTATTTATAAGGTCCTCCATTGTCATTTGTCCAAGTCGTAGCTCGTAAAATTCTTTTTTCTTCCTTTCATAATAGATTTCAGAAAGGTATTGTTTCTTGAAATACTTTTTAAATTCAGACCATTCCAGCTATTTCTCCTTTAGGCCCTTGGACAATTTCAGGTCTTGCCACCAAATGCTGGCCTTCCCTTTCAGATTGTAGATGGACATTCTGACCTTCATGTTGCTGGAATAGTTGTAGATCTGGAAGTACTTTTTGATGTCCAACAAACATGCCTCATCTTCTTCTCTCGTCCTGGATTCTCCATCAAAGGTAGATAGTTTAATCTTTTTAAATTCTCCTTCGAGGTGGTCTACTTGTTTTCTTTTTCTGTCTGATTTAGTTTTTTCTTCAGCTGAAGGTGTTCCTTCAAAAGAACTATCTCTTTTTTTTGTTTCTGGCCCAAAGTTCTTGGAGGTCGTTTTGCTGACCTCTTCCTCGGGGTTATTGTCCTTTGGGATTTTCTTGGTCACTATACTGCGCAACAGGACTTCATTTATCTCTTGTTGTTCCTGCTATGCTTTCTTCAATTTTTCATTGTCGGCTTTGAAAATCTATAGTTCAACAATAATATTCCGCATTGTTTCCAACACTTTCGTGGGTGAGATTTCGTCATTGTTCTGTCTTGGATCTCTAGGGGGTCTTTTCTGCGGATTTTCTTCCATCCTGATTTCTGCATTGTCCTGAGATGCCATGATTAATGTAAAACAAAAATGGATTTTTGTTTGTAACCATAAGATTTTATTTGTTTTACATAAATCAGAATATATATACTAAGAAGCTAATGTGGCCCTGTTTAGGTCCAATTTTGTAACCTTTTTTCTCTGATATCATATGTAACACACCTCAAATTTACACCATAAAAAAAACTTTTGTTATCTGTTTCCTATCTAAGTTCCCAGTGGGAGGCAAGATACTAGTCGTACAACTCTGATGTCAATTTGTTCACACATAAATGCACTATAAGAAAAGGAACTCGATATAAGACCTTATTATATGAAGCTCAATAACATAAACATACCACAAGAGGTCTCGACATCATACCTCACTTAAACCATGAGTAGGAGATTGTATCAAGAGAATACAAATCCCCTTCATTCTTGTTCTTTATCCTATGTATATAGGACTTGTAAAATATCTAGGCATAAATTATATTAGAGTTCATTCTATCATAAAGTTTGTCTATGCACCAAATGTAAGGGTCAGTTTTAAACCCTAGGGACTCTTAACTCGTTTTCTATTGAAAAAGTTATATTTTCCCACCAGGCAGTTATCGTGACTGCTAAGTCACAGTCAATTTGTGGTCCTTGAACCGGTGGTTGCTCGTGGAAATTTAGTTATTCCATGAAAACAATGGGAGAATGACAACTCAGATAGCACTTCTAATTCAATCAATGAAAGGGTATGAAAACTTCCCTCGAATTATTACAGAGTGTCAAATCGCATCACCCTATTAAAGTGGAAGAGAAGGTTCTTTGTCACCATAGTTAAATCTCTGCATATTCATTAATGGTCATCCTGTGATCTTTATTGAACTTGTCTGGTTTCATAACCGAGGTACCATACCAACCCTGTCCTCATCACATGGCTACTTGTCCTCTGTACTTCCTACATTTATTTCCAAGGCGGAAAGGGTGTTGCCGAGGGTTTAGGGAGGCTCACCGTTTTATCATTTTATAAAAATTTTCCTCCTATGAAGGGTTTCATGTGTTGCACTTCTCTTCTTGAAGTTGAGTTTGTAAATCATGGAAGAAAATGCCCCTGGGGTTCTGTATAACACACTTTCTTACCAAGGGTGCACTCCAAGTGGAAAGGGAAGACACGCCATGGCTATGGCCGATGGACTATCCGGGGAAATATGGTAAGTACTTCCTTAAAACCCAACCCTGATAGGTTAAGTAAGTTGGCATACTTTGGAAAAATTTAAGGTAGGGTTGTCTTCTAATAAGCATCGTTGTTTTCCTTTCAGTCTAGGTATGTTCTTTTCTATGGTAACTTTTTCGTTTAGGAAAGATTGTTTAATTCTCAGGTCTTCCTTTATCTTCCTATAGCCGGGTTCAGAGAAGTATGCTAGCCCCGTGAGTGTTTCACTGAAGAAATAATCCCTTGATTTAATTGATGAAATACTAAGAGCCTTGGACTAGATAGAGTCATTCTTTTCCATGTCTAGCATTTGATTTTCTCCTATGTTATCCTATGGTAGCTTCACTGGAAGTATTAAGACCTTAGGGTATTTACCAAAGTTCCTCCCTCCTAGGTGGAAAGCGAGTAGTTCTCCTTACCGAGGCATGACGACTCTATTTTATTTTAAAGATTAGCTACATAATTTTGTTTTGAAAGAGTTTTGCAGTTCCTCCCTTTAATAAAATCTTTGGGAGAGGACTATCTTGTTATTTTGTTTCCACTTACAATATGTTTATATAGGTTAGGTTATTTTTACTGTTGATATGCTTTAATGATTAAAAAAAAGATTTAAGGGATTGTTATTGGCACTAATGGTGGACCTTGTTTATGCGAGGACCCATCAGACGCTTACTGCACCTGTCCCCTTCACTCGGACAATCATCCAGAATATAAGCGGTAAATGAGGTTTTGGGTTCGTGTACCAAAGATGAGTATTTACTGTTGTCGTTTACCCTATCTCTTTTGTAAATTTTCCTTTTGCTACCTGTTATTCGAATCAGGACTAAAATTTCAGGGTTTTGTTTCTTGGCAGGTAGCACTCATTCTATATCGGCCTTGGATTCTGACCAAGTCTCCGACGAAAGGTATTTAGGTTCCAAAACATTTTCTTACTCCAGCTAATTCCACAAGTTCTGGAAATGCTTAAGGGAATTCATACCCTACATCTGGTTATGTATAGAATTAGTTTATTTAACTTGTGGAATGGAAAAGAGGTTCTCACAGGGATTTTTGGGGTCATTCGCCCGTCTTTGTAAAATGCTATTTCGGTAACTTGATATTCAAACCGGTCTACTGTGTAGTTTGTTTTCCTTGTTTATTTGTTAAAAGACATACCTGGTCATTGTTATTTGAAGTGTCGATTTTCAATACAGTGACCTGAATGTTTGATTTCAATCTCTGTACTTGTTCCTTGGAAAGATCTAAGTCTATCTATATAATTCAACTCTGTCCCATATCCATTATCTAAAATTTTCTACCGAAAGGGAGAAACCATCCCGGGATTAAATGATGTGGCCGTTAATACTATCTGGTTTATTGCATTTGGTCCATAATGTAATAGTGCATTGTTTGTTTGTTTGGTTTGAAATGCTCAAGCTCCATACTTATTTTATAAAGGTGGTTGTTCACCTATCTGAGTTCCTTTATCATATTCAGAATGTAGGGATTACTTATGTGCATACAATCGCTTATCCATAATAGCTTCTGTAGGTACTAGCTTCCATATTTACTATCGTATTTCTCAATTGAAAAGGGTGTGTGCATATCAATTCACATATATATACATGATACATATTGAACTTAGGTCTATCATGGGTGAGTCCTGCTTGTAGTAATTTATTTTTACTAAGGGAATATTGTGTTTCGATTTCTTTTATAAATATGAACTTGCAAAATTAGAAAATATCTATTTTGTATACATATATAACCTAGTTTCAAAACTATCCATACTTAGACGAGACGCGCCAAAATTTTTGATGTATGGAGATGTCTCTATTATAACTGAAAGAAATAAAAACAATCCAATCTTAGAAGAAATTACTCCAAAATTTAGTCACTGAATCCATTCGAAATGATTTAGTAGGATAATCAAATTATTCCTAACTCTCGTACAAATTTTGGTCGAAAGACTTATTCAAGGATCTAGTATAATTGTTCTGTCAGAAGTTTGACTCCACCCATTCGCAAGATCAAACAGTTTTATTCTCACCTAGGTTATAGGACATACGTATAGGTGTTAATGTTTACTCTACTTTTGTAGTTAATTCATTCTTAAGATATATGAAAAATTCAAATTTGATACAGCAAAAAGAAATTCAACCAATATATATTTTATTTATACGGTGGCATCAATGAATTTGCTACTTATGTAACTAATCTGTTCTACAGATATGTAAATAATTCAAATCAAAATACATTACAAAAAATATACAATCGTTTATACAGGCGTTAATGATTTCACTACTTTTGTAACTAAATTCATTAAACAGTTATGAAATAATTCTAATTTGATACAACAAATACATTACAACAAACATACGATTATTTATTCATGTAAGGAGAGGTTACATATCTGAATCAGTGTGCATAAAGAAAAAGGGAACAACCACATTCCTCCCAACCGTAGTATCGAGAAGCCAAAATCACTTGCATGGTTCACCCGCTAGCCTGACCATGAGTCCATGAGGGAGAACTTGAAACCAAACTCCTCCTCAGTAATGTCTTTCAGTTCTAGCAAGTTTCCCTTGCCTCACACTCAATCAGTAGTGTTCATAATAGCAAGAAAACTAGTAGTCTCTACTTCCCAACATACTTGGTAGTGTCCTGCCTCCTCACATATGCTATTTATCAATTTGCCTAGGTATTTTCCCTCGCTTGGTAATTTTCACAGCTTTCTAAATCCTAGATTTTCAGGGGTTGTCAATGGCCAAATCACTGATTTTCCACTTGTAACAACCAACCTAGAGGTAGTTCCAACATGTTCCCCACTCATGGAGTCATGGTCAACTAATTTTGAACATGGTTGTTCCATTTTTCCTCCTGCAATCAATATAAAATATTTTGTTTTTATACAAGTGTCATAGTCAAATAGTTAATTGAGTCAAATCAGATCTTTGCCCAACAGTCATAATAATTAATTACAATATCAAATTCAAAATTTGGAATTGCCGTAAATGGAAAAAAATTTGCAATTTCGAATTTACTAAAAACGAAAATGAATTTCCAAGAAACTTAAATTTCTAAATATTTTATTTTTTTGGGACATCACACGTTATAGCATGGTTTTGAGGAATTTATTGACATCCTCGGCCTATTTGTTGGAATGAGGGTAGTATGGGGAGGAAAACTCATGTGTGAAGCCTAAATTTGAGGAGAGTTCCACAAATATCTCGTTCTCAAAGTGTTTATCATGATCAAAAACTAAATGTCGTGGGACTTCGAACTGGGTAATGACATGGTTCAAGAAAACTCGTGTTGTTGTGTCATTAGTGTTGTTAAATGTGGGCATGGATTTCGCCCATCTGGTAAAATAATCCACTTCCATGATAATGTACTTGTGTCCATTACTGGATGGAGGATGGAAAGTCATGAATTCTATGCCCCATTTACAGAAGGGGTCGGCTATGATGACTCGGTGTACAAGAGCTGGTGGAGCTCGTGCTTTGTTTGCATAAAGATGAAATTTATCGCATTACTTGACAACTTGGATGCAGTCATGAAACAAAGTGGGCCTGAAGTACCCTACCTGAATGATGTTTTGGGTGGTGGACATACCCAAGAGGTTACCACCACAAGCATCATTGTGGCAATCATTCAATACTATGATGGCTTCGTCGATGGTAAGACATCATCGAAGGATGGTATAGACCCTACATCGATAGAGAATGTCTGTGATGAGGAGGTATCAAGGGATCTGATGGCGAATGCGTCAATGATCATATCAAGAGAGGTGAGGTCCAAATTTTGTTGTACGAAGGTAGACGAGGAGATCATCATAATAGGGGTCATCATAGGGGATGAAGTAATGGTGTTCATTAGGGAAATCCTCATTGATGGGGGAAGATTTGGTGTCTGAGGGAAAATTCGTAATGAGTTCAACTAGGACAAGAGATTTCTTTATTTTGAGAGTAGATAACTATAGATCGTATTCCTGGAGGATAATGATCCATTGGGAAAAAATTTCATTCATCTATCGTCGACTAAGAAAGTACTGCATGGGGTTGGAATCTGCTACGACCTTGGTAGTTTGAAGTAGAATATAATGCTGGAGTTTCTAGACTGCGAGGACAAATGCTAATGATAGTTTTTCATCATGATTATACTTCAAGGGTGGTCCTAAAAGGTTTTTACTAATGTAGTAAATCAAATTTTCATGCCCATCATCCCCTAATTGGACAAGGACTCCTACGACTGAAACAATGGAGGATGATAAGTAGAGGATGTAATCGAGATCATAGTCTAGGGGACTAATCAAAGGGGAATTGGATAGGGAAAATTTTAAATCATCAAAAGCATCTTGATCATGTTCGTCCCATAGAAATGGGATATCATGACATAATAAGCAGAGAAAACCATGTGCGTGAGTGGCATAGTCTTAGACAGAGTGACGTAAAAAGTTGGCTTTTCCTTGCAATCTCTGGAGTTGGCATAAATTTTGAGGTGGTGGAATTTTTGTGATATCTTGGACCTTGAGGGGGTCCATAGTGATGTCTTTCTTGGAGAGAATGAACACGAGGATCCGTCTGACAGTGACGCAAAAGATGCACTTGAGAGGGTTCAAGAGGATATTATATTGGTGACATCGTTGAAAAATGATGTGTAAGTCATCTAAATGTTGGGTTCGCTCTTTGGATCGAGCAGTGAGGTCATCCAAATAAGTGGGGATGATGCGAGCAAGATCATGAAAAACATAAGTCATGGCCCGTTGAAATGTAGCACCAACATTTTTTAGTCCAAAAGGAATGACACGATAAGGAAAGGTACCCCAAGGGGTTATAAAAGTGGTTTTGTACTAATTTGTTGGGTGGATCTAAATTTGATTATATCCAAAGAACCCATCCATAAAGGATAGTGCCTCATGGACAACACAATCATCGATTATTTGGTCGATGAAAGGGGTTGGGAAGTTGTCTATGGGACAAGCCTGGTTGAGGTCGTGAAATTTGGTGTAGATGCAAATAGTTCCATGTTTTTTGTTAACGGGGATGGGGTTGGAGACACACAAAGTGTACACAATGGGGTAAATAAACCCAACAACGTGTAACTTGTCAATTTCGTCTTTGATAGCCACTACCTTGGATGGGTGTAGGGGGTGTCTTTTTTGACGAAGCGGGGTGATATCCGTCCATGTGTCAATTCGATGTTCAACTATAGAAGGATTGATGCTAGGAATCTCCATATATGACTAGGAAAAAATATCTCTCTATTTCTGAAAGAGAGCTTTGTAAGCAATGATTTATCAAGGGGATCATGTAGTTCCAATGGTGATATCTTCTATGATGTTAGGTTTAATGGAAATGTCGATATTAACTATAGGGAATATGTTTCCCATGTTTCCCTCTTCAAAATTATATGCGGTAGGAATACATTTTCTGAATGAGTCAACATGCCCAAGAGGAATAATATCGTTGGTTTTGATTGCACACAGGGAGGATTGGGTAGGAGGGTGAAAGACCTTGTGTGAGTGGAAAAATTCTCGATGATGTAGTGCATTCCATGGGCAAAAAGGGGTGTTCATTTCCTCCAGGATATCTTTGTCGCAATGAAAAATGAGAGAATACAGGGGATCCTAGGAGGTGGTAGATGAAACTGTCAATGGGTAAGTGTTATTGGCCTCAAGGGGTGAGGATGTAGAAGGGATATCATGTATGGGGTGTGATGGCTTGCTTGAAATAAACCAAACTTCATGATACTTTGGATGGTACCTCGTTCACTCGGGGACTAACGATCAAATATAACGAATATCAGTACTGTGAGCCTCAGTAGGGAGAGCCTGAGGGGGCTCAAGACGAGATGCATGGCATACTACAGATAATGTCTGGCGGAATTGAGGTAGAGTTGGGAAATTATGAGTGTAATAATCGTATTATGAACATATGGTGCAAGAGAAATTGGTTTGTAACCCTTTATTACGTGTGGTTGAGGACTCTGTAGTAATGGTGGATGTACTTAGTGGAGTGGAAATCAATGGGGCTTCTCATGGGATTTGGATAATATTTCATAACTCAGGAAGAGTAGGACATCTGTTAGTGGGGTGTCGTTCTCTTTTGCATAGTGCTCAAGGAGGTTGAACTTGGGGAGGGAGCAGAGCTAAGGGATGATTCTTCCTTTGTCTTCCATCAATGGTGGTGGTGTTGTTGCTATTTAGGGGTGTGGGTGGTGTGGCATGATCCTGTACTGGGATTTTCACTGGTAATCCCTCAGTCTAAAGAGGGATATATGGTGGAGGAACCATAGCATGTGGATGGATATATCATACAAGGATGGAAAGAACCATGATGGGAAGGGTGAAAGTAGCAGCTTCCTAGAATGCTTGGACTTCAGGTGGGTGCTAGAAAAATGGGATTTGGGTAATGGATTTGGGGAATGTTTCTCAAACTGGGATTTTACCTTGGAGGGGGGGGGGGCAATTTGGGACAAGTGATACGGTGGTGTTTTCAGGGAATTCCTGAGGTAGTGATACTCCGATTGGTGGAGCCTCAATGTGAGTAGGTGACTCAATGAGAGGATTATTGTCTCCGATATCTGTTCCGTTAGAAGATACTGCACACACTTGTGTTGGAAAAGAAGGGTTTGGGAGAGGTGGTGCTCCATGATAAGTCCCTAACAAGGATGGGTCCTTGAATATTATAGGACCAATGTCGATGACTAAAAAATAATCTGAGCTAGTGCAGACAAGGGGGAGGATGTTATCAATGTTGGTGGAATGATAAGGATCGTAATGTGTAAGTTGGTCAATGGTGACAGTTTTCCCATTATGGGGGAACATCATCATACGAAACACAAAAGAGGCTACTTCCTTAATAGCATACATGTAGCTATGTCCAAACAAGATATTGCAATAAAGTGGGTCATTAATAACTTCAATGTAAATCAAGATGGTTTTTCCCCCAAGTTCGAAAGGGAAATTTTGGAAGATCCCTTCAAGGGATGATGGTCGACCTTCATAATCTCTCAGGGTGATGGAAGATGGTACTATCTCAGGTGGGCTAAGTTTATTCCATAATAATTTTGACATGATGCATGTGGATTTACCTTCATCGATGACGCACCAATGAACTATGATTTTCTAGATCGTAACTGGTATCTAAAAAGATACCAGGGTAGGGAGGTGTGGTTCTCCTATATATAAATCAAATGTGATGAGTCGAGTATCATCTGGGTCGACTGCCCCCAAGGAGGGAAGTAAGTATTTTCACTGTGATAAAAAAGTTTGGAGGACCTCCAATACATACATGGTAGCATGATATTGTGTGAAGTTATCAACCAAACTATAATTATGAGCTTCCCTAGCATGAGGGTTATGTACATTCCAACATAAAGGCATGCAGGATATACGAGGGTTTGTCTCAGTGTTAGGGCATGGGATCATCAATGGTTGTTCTGTTGTACATGGATTTTTTTTTTGGGTGGTTTGGGTAGATTCGGGAGGCATGTCGTATTGACGGTCACATGATTCAAAAAGATCTCTTCCTCACTGGTCAGGAGGATATTACGATCAACTGCATTTATGGGTTGATTGGAACCTTGGTTTTGATATTGCCCCATTTGTGGTGGCGTAAGGTTTATCTCTTGTTGGGTATTCATCACACCTTGGTGTGAAATAGGGTTTTGCAAAATGGTCAGAGGTGGTGGTTGCAAATAATGTTGTGGGGCCTGCTGGGGGACAGGTGGTGTTAGAGGGTCTTATGTGTTCATGGATTCTTTCATCTATTTGTAATCAGAAATCTGGGGGAAGTGGTGAGTATAATGTCCATACTCACCACATAGAGTGCAAGGGAAGTTAGTTATGAGGTTATTGTTCTTCCCTTGTCGTGATTGATCGTTATTTTTTCCCCCTTGGGGTTTTTGGTTGCCTTGATTCTAGTCTCCCCCAGCATAATGATTTTGTTGGGGTTTATTTCCTCCTAGTCCCAGGTTATTATTTTGTTTATTTTTCCATTCTTCTTGGAATTATTCAACTAATGGGCTGAATTTTCTATATTCATCTGTTCAAAATTATGAACTTGTTGAATGGGAGAGGCTTGAACAAAGTTAACACCAATGTGTGGTTGTCTTGTTGGAGGAGAAACTGGCTGGGGAGGACCAGGAAATGGAAAATATGGATTGTTTTGTGGATACGATCCATATGTCGTATAGGAATTTGAAGTACTTCCACTGTTGTTGGGGTTATATGTGGGGGTTGGGGGTGGATCTGTACTATATTGAGAGACCAGATGCATCTGGGGTACAAGTGGGTTTCCCTCCAATAGATGAGAGGGAGAAATAGGATATGATTGTTGGTGAGTGGGAGGAGGGAAATAAGAAGTCCCTCCATATGTTTTCGGATATTTATTTTCATCATAAGTAGGTGATGGGTGGTCATAAGGTTTGAGGTGCTTCATAGCACCAATCAACCCATCCACAACATGGGTCATCCCAAGTTTGTCTTCGCCATATGGTATGGGTCTGGGTCTATCAAGAAATACTATGTACAAGTAACCTGATTGAGCATAGATGAGGTCAAATTGTTGGGATTTGATGATGGCTTCCTCTTCTGATTTAGTAAAAGTGGATGCTACATCCTTTTCAATCATAGGAATGATCGATTTAAGAAACCAATCGAGGTGTTGTTCTTTGGTGGTTTCCTCTTTACAAAAACTATGTCGTTGACACCATTCATGTATGTGGTCAGCGATATGGATAGAATTGGTTTGTTTGAACTCCGAGAGAATTTCTAATCCAATGTCATGGTGAAATGGTAATTGGAAAAAGGAAAAAAAGGTCTTGGGCAATGATTCAAAGGTCACATGGGACCCTGATTTTTTGTCCAGATACCATTTGGTTGATGAACCAATGATAGTTATTTGAAATAACCTCAAGCAGATGGAATCATCCATGATGTTGTTTGAAGAGCACCATAAGTGGAAGGTCATAACATGGTTGGAGGGATCTTCCCTTGGTTTTCCTTTAAACTTTGGAATGTTTGAAGGCAACTTGGTAGGCATATTGAGGCAAGTTACATCATGCAAAATGGGGTCATTTCTGATTTTGGTTAAATTGGGAATATTGAGGGATGTCAAGTATGGAAAAGGGGGATTTGGTGGAGGATTAGTTCCATCCATTGAGTGTGTAGGTAATGGACATGTCCCTTGAGATGGATTTGGTGGGCTTGTAGTTCTCCCTTGAGAAGAAGTTTGTCCCCCACCTCCTTGTGAAGGAGAACCAATAGATGTATTTCCTTGGGTATTTGACCCAAGCAAAGTGGAACCAAGTAAATATGATCCCAAAATAATATAACTCACTAGGGTGTGCGATGGTTGAGCCGATGAGTTGGAAAGACTAGGGACTCCTCCTAGGATAGGAGGGATATTATGCAAGCATCTAGAACGATGGGGATTATGTGGATCCCCTATGATTCAAACTAGCAAAGTGAATGTGTGCAAATGGTGACAAGAGAGAAATAAATGAACAAGATATTTTTATCTTTTTGACCTTCAAAAAATAGTATAAATCACAATTGCATGTAATCAAATGAACATCATACATAAATCAAATGTAAAATAATCAAGCATGTGGATAGGTGGAATTTTTTCGCATGGGGTAAAAACAAAAACAAATGCTCTTGTCCTAAAATACCTATCATCTTTCCTCTCAATTTAGCATTGGGCCTTCCAATAACACTCAACAATGGGGTATGAATCCACTTGAAGAGGAACTAGTGAAGGTTGAAGTAATGAGTTATAATGAGGGGTAGAGGGTGCATATCCTGAAAAAGTTAGCAATATTTCCCAATAGCCACACAAAATATGATCAAGGTGTGATTTCAGCCCACAACCACCATATGGGTAGATATCATATCTTTGGCCACTAAGTACCTTGGTCAAAGTGCAACATTTAGATTTTTTGCCTAAAAAATGGGTCACAGGTTGGATGCCCTCACAAGAGTTGGGTGACTCTAGGAGGGATGCACAAAGGGATGCACAAAAAAAATGGATATGAGCCTTCGACCCTTCACGTGTATCTCATTGACTTATGGTATAAGAACACTTGACTTGGAGGATTTGAAATATCCATATTCTCAACTCCTATTGTTTCAAAATGTGAGAACTTGATAACATGGGGTTATTTGGATGCCTACACCTGGGATCCTACCTAGACTAAAAATTTATTTAGGCAACTCCTATGGAGGAAAATTTAGTGCATTCTTAGAAAAAATTTAGATGGAGTTGGCTGAGAGGTTTGGGTTATGGACCAACCTCGTTTGAATTTAATTGGTGTGGACAATCATATAGCTACCAATGGATCAATATATTGGTAGGATAACACCATAGAGAAAGACACAGAATTATGAATCCCCTCTTCCTCCTTGGGAGGGATCTTGAGTTCCCTAATAAAGATCTCTTCTCTTCATGAAATGGAAAGTATCAATGGTGAAGAAATACAATGCCAATCCTCACAAGAGGTGAGTGGAATGACCCTTGCTATAGTGATTGAATGATTCAAAGAGAAAAGAGGATTCTCCAAGAAGAATTCTTGCAGCATAAAAATACCTTCAAGTTCTTATTTTTCTACCACCCATGGCACATATTTATAGTTTCCATTCATGGAAAGATACAACTGGTTCATAGTGTGAACAAGGGGAATTTTAGGGCACTTCGTATCCCTTGACCAAACTCCAAGCTAGATTTTGCTCAGATCTGAGTGTCAAATTGTGTTGGGGGTCACACTAGAAATGGTTGAGAGGCCGACAAGATTCATAAATGCGTGTTTCATGAGAAGTGTGTGGATTTTATCATAGACAATCATGCATCTTGCGCATAGTGTGTGTTGAGGGTTGTGTTAGCCTGCACATTATGTGCACTATGCACACACTTCCCTTGGTCAATTTGCGCACTTTGATTTTTGAACCAAGTATATAGTTTTTTCCTTTTTTGATGGAATTTGGTGTTGAAGGTGAACTAATTGTTGTTGGAATTGATGTCTTTCTTCAACCATTGTGTGCAATGTTGCAGATGATTTTTCAGTGATAACAACCTTTATTTTTTAATGTGATGCCTTGGGAAATGGCATTGGTGTTGTTCTAATGCAAGAAGGAAGGCCCCTTGCTTTTGAAATTCGGCCACTCAAGGGAAAGGACTTACACAAACCCATTTCTAACATCTACATGAATTATCTAACATCAATTCATGAATTATCTACTTGTTTGTGTAATGAAATACTACATGAATTGAAGAAACAGTGCCCTTACCTAATAGGTAGGCACTTCAAGGCCAAATCAAGTCATGATAGTCTTAAATACTTATTGTAATAAAGGCTATCTTCAAAAGAACACCACAAATGAGTGACAAAGATGTTGGGTTATGATTTTGAAATCATCTACAAAAAAGGGAAGCAAAATGTTGTGGAATATGCACTCTCAAGAATGGATGAATATGTCGAGGCCTTTCTCTGTGTTATCTCGATCATCCAACCTGATTGGATAATAAAAGTGAGGGATGAATGGAAGAATGACAAAAATGTGTGGACTCTCATTCAAAGGTTGTAAAAGGATTCTAGTGCATCAGATACATCTACATGGAAAAATGATTCACTATGGTACATAGATCGCTTATATTTATGTAAAAATGCCCAACTCAAACACAAGGTACTCTTGGAATTGCACACCTCTCTGGTAGGAGGGCACTCGATATTTTTGTAAACCTACCATAGGGTTAAGAAGCAATTTTTTTGGAATGGAATTAAAACTGATGTTCAAAGGTTTGTGGTTGAATGTTTTGTTTGCCAACAAAATAAGGTGGAAAAAATTAATACCATAGGTCTTTTATAACGATTAGCCATCCCAAGTCAGCATTGGGAGGAGGTTTTCAGGGATTTCATCACAGGGTTACTGAAGACTGAAGGAAAGAATGTCACCATGGTGATTGTTGATAGACTAACCAAATACGCACACATTTTTGCACTCTCTCATTCTTTCAAAGACAATACAATTTCCACTGCATTCATCGAGACAATTTAAAAGCTATATGGAATGCCAAAGATTATTGTAAGTGATGGAGATCCCATCTTCATTGGACATTTCTAGATAGAATTATTTTCTTGTTTGGGTACTCAATTGACTCACAGTGTTGAAATATAACAAAGGATGTCCTCATTCATGTTTTTGTGTTTTGTCATGGGGAGGACATAAAGTTATATTTCATAAACATGTTTTATTTGTAAAGTGACTTTTTGAATAAAGTGATTTTATAAAGTGAATGTACTTTATAACTTAAAGTGATTTTAAGTTGTGGGACCCAAAAAGTATTTAATGAGCATTTATTACTTATTTTGTAATTAATGAGGAGTGATGCAGGAGCATCGCTCACTCATCAAGCGAGCCAGTGTGTGGAGAAAAAAAGACAGCTGGACAACGCCTATACCAATTTTGAATTGCTTTGAAAGTTGTTGCACCACTCTTTAATAAAGTCATATTTAAAGAAGCACACTTGTATTGTAAAGGGGACCTTGAGCCTTTAAACTCTCGTCCTTAGTAGATAGGAAGGCATTTAATAGGTTTAATGATGTTAGATAGGAATTAATTGTAGATTTGATAGTTGTAGAATTCGAGAGGGAAAACGGAATATAGGCACCCTCCTTTGTACATTGTATTATGATGGAAGCATTCAGAAGAGGAGAGCAAAGCAGAGAACCTATGAAGAACACCCTTGTACAGATTGAATTAATAGAAGAGAGTCTTTGATTCAACTCCATGGTTTGTGTTGTTTCTCTGTGTTGATATCATGCTCATGGATGTTTGCTTTCTTGTATGCATTTTCTTTTGAGTATGTTGTGCACGTGATTTCAGAGGTTTAACTGAAGTCTATGGGAGAGAAAAGGATGGGTTTCAATTGTTTCTCTGTTTGAGCCAGAATATTCCTGCATAGAGTGCAGTCGAATACATCCGCATAGAGTGCGTTGATTGAGGCTCAACAGTTAGACTCTTATTCTCATCTGCCCAGAAGTTGAATTGGGTTGTTCGAGTCATGCAGGAGAAGTGCAGGTCGAACTTGAAGTTTCAGCCGCTAGACTGAGAAAGGGAAGGCATAGACTACTGTTGCAGGAAGTGCACAGAGTCTGGAAGGACTCAACACTTCGAGAGTTGTTGGGATTGAGCGCGAGGAGTGTGTGTAAAGATCTCCAAGGAAGTCAGAGTTGACAAAGCTCAGGAGGGATAGTTCCTTCGTGGATACTGCGGAATAGACCCAGGAGACGCTCGAGCAGGAAAAAGTTGTGGAGAAAAAGAAATCCTCAAGGAGGAGAATCCACAGCCAGAAGTTCGCAGAGGAGTATTGCGAAATCCCGCTGACCGTCGGATCTTCGAGAAGCTACGCGAGGTTTGGCCCTTAGGTGCAAGGAGGGGACCGGCTACCGGGGTTCGACGTATCGGGGTTCACGAAGGTGAGAGTTTCATACTTGTCGAAATCGCGATTCGCGATTTCCCGAGGTCATGTAAGTTGTTGATCGTGACGGGGATAGGTGGCACAAGATCTCGGAGGATCGAGGTTTGGGATTTGGGAGGTCCTGTGAAATAGTGATGCGAAATTCGTGAATTCCCAATCGGCGATTTCTCGATTTCTACAAGCGTGTGGGGTCCAAGCGACAACAGTGAGGACAGGTGTCATCGAAGAATCGACACATCGGGCCTTGGAGGTTGAAGTTCCAAGTCGTTGACATCATGAGTTTTGATTTCCCGATAGGGAAATCCCCGACAAACAAGGAAGCGTTGACCCTTTGACTTATCAGGGTTCGGGGTTTTGATTTGCACGAGAACCGTGTCTACGAGTTTCGCGATATCGCGAAACTCGATTTCCTGAGAAAATAGTCGGGGAATCAACAAAGTACCCTGTGGGTGACAAAAGGTCCCGATACGGGATCTGAGGGCATTTTAGCTCTTCGGGCCTGAGTTGATTGGAGTAGATTGTGGGATGATTTCACATAGGAGGAGATCTAGGAAAGATCTCAAGGAAGTGATCAGAAGACAGACATAGTTGATGAGAATGTTGCTCTTGTGGAAAAGAGAAATAGGAAAGGAAGTTCCAGAAGGGACTTGAGTAAAGTCATATGCTTTTGCTGTAACCAGTTGGGGCACCTTGCCTCTCAATGTCTTGAGAGGAAGAAGAAGAAGAAGGAGTTAGAGGGGCCTCAGACACTTACTACATCAGTGATATAGGACATTGCTTCAAAGTTCGATAGGGAATTTTCTTTGGTTACCCTAGTTTCCAGTGTTGGCAACAAAGCATTCGTAGGTGATTTCATATGGGTTGTGGATAGCGGAGCCTCTAACCACATGATGACAATCTTGCAAGTATTCCCAGAGTTCACAGAGATTGGTCTTGGCCGACAGGTGGTAAATTAAGGTGGTATGGCAAGATCTGTACATGGAATTGGGAATGTTAGATTCCAACTTGAGTTTGGGGGACTCTTGGAGATTGATGGAGTTCTCTTTGTTCCAGGGTTGAGTGTTAACTTTCTTTCAGTCTCAGCCTTGCAGGATGTAGGATATTGCATATTGTTCCAGAGGGAACACGTCTTTATCTACAGAGAGGGAGTGGATCCGGTAGAGCTACAACTGATCAGTAACTAGGTGGATAAGTTGTATATGCTGAGAGGATAATATATGATGTGTGATTCAACGTCGGATGAGGAGCGTGAGGTGGCTTATGAGACTGCGGTGGCACCAAGGTATCAATCTTACATTCTGAGAGAAGAGAGAGAGTCTCTTCTAAGAACTGGTAGAAGGCTCAACCAACTTGATCGAACCGATGCTCAAGATGAAGTGAGCTCAGGGTTCCAGGTGATTTCCAGGAGAAGATCTTCTAGTTCGAGTTATGTGCAGGTGTTGTGGATGGCTCCAAGTTCAGAGGGAGCTCCTATAGAGCATAGTATGATGGGACAAGATGATGGAGATGGCAGTGCGTACATCCCTTGTTAAGAGCGAGTGTTGAAATATAACAAGGGATGTCCTCATTCATGTTTTTGTGTTTTGTCATGGGGAGGACATAAAGTCATATTTCCTAGATATGTTTTATTTGTAAAGTGACTTTTTAAATAAAGTTCTTTTTATAAAGTGAATATACTTTATAACTTAAAGTGATTTTAAGTTGTGGGACCCAAAAAACATTTAATGAGCATTTATTACTTATTTTGTAATTAATGAGGAGCATTTAATATGAGCCCTCAGATTAGACTTATGATAGCCATTAGATTGAGTTGGTTATGTAAGTTAGGGTTTCTTGGGAAAAGATAAAAGTACATATACATGCTTAGGGATGTGAGAAGAACACATCGGAGAAGATGAGAGGAGTTGAGAGATTGATTGAGAGAGGAAAGTGAGCATCAAGAAGGGCACGATTTCCAAGAGAGCTAGGGCACAAATCCCAAGGAGGCATTTTCTATTTTGATTTGCAGCAATGTTATTTGCTGGGACAGACCATACTGTATGGATCTGTACAGGCCGTACAACAACATTATTGAGGCACAAAAACCGAGGCAAGCTTGGGAATGATTTTTTAGGCAATCCTTGAAGAATTGTTTGAGGGAGGACGATCATACAGAAGAGAAGGTACAACAACCTATTGTGGCATGAATTTCAAGGTGCCAACTTTCAACAAATCTATACAGTTGTACGGACTGTTGCACGGTTTTCAAGACAGATTTGTGGGGGACAATTTTGTGTTGTAAGAGGTATTTATCTTGGCTAAAAAGTGTTATTGATGTTGTTCTGAACTTTACTGAAGCAAAATAATAATATCTCTCTCTCTTGTTGGGTTTCCCCACATTGGGGTTTTCCTTGGCATTTGCCTAAATTTCTGTGAGTTATGGGTTGTTGTCCATTGTGTATTTCCACTGCATATTTTTCTTAATAATGTGTATCTCTGCTTATAGAAATTTCTGAATGTGGGTATGTATTTCTTTAATTTAAGAAGATAGTTATCTCTAGGTTTCTAAGTGTTTGACGAAATGTGTGAATGAAATATTTCTGATTTTGTCATTAAAAATCAACATATAGCTCATCTTATCATGCTCAATCTAATGGAAAAACTAAGATAATGAACAAATTTCTGGAAGGATATCTTTGTTTCTTTGTCTCTCATAAACAAACACAATGGTTCAAATGATTACTCTTGGAAAAATGTTGGTATAACACTTCCTTTCACACCGCAACAAAAATGACACCATTTATGGCAGTTTATGGATATCACCCACCTTCTATCACTTCTTCTCTAAAAGAAAAATATAAGGTTCAATCAGTGGAAGATCACATCGAGAATAAACAACAAGTTCGCCAACTCTTAAAGGACAACCTGACCATGGCACGGGATCACATGAAACAACAAGCATATCAACATCGTAGTGAAAGAAGTTTTGAAGTAGGGGATTGGGTATTTTTAAGAATACAACCATACAAACAGATGTCCCTCAAGCAAGCTAATAAGGATAATAAATTATCACCAAAGTACTATGGCCCTTATAAGGCGTTGCAAAATATTGGTACTATGACATACAAATTGGATTTGCTAGCATCTTTGCGAGTACACCTAGTTTTACATGTTTCATTCTTAAAGAAGGTTATAGGTGTCAAGATCCCAGTTAAAACTATATTGCCAGAACTTTATGAGGAAGTAAAAATCATATTGGAGCCTGAAGCTATAACTGACACAAGAATTCGCCAATTGACTAATAGATCCATTTCAGAGTATCTCATTAAGTGCATGAAACTACATGTCGAAGATTCCACTTGGGAAGATGAGTATTTATACATAAGAATCCATAATTATTTAAGAATTGTGGACAACACTTGCCTTAAGGAGAGGGGCATGTTAATCCCTAAATAGTGGCACATTACCTCTTAATTGGGGCATATTACATTAGTAATATTATTTTATTTATGTTGTCTTGGGTCCATTAGTTGTAATTGTACCTCTTAGTCTCCTATATATACCAAGGAGACCTTTTCATTTGGAATCATCTTGTATTGGGAAATTTATGTGGTGTATAAGGAGGTTTCCCCCTTAAAGAGGCTTATTATCGAAAATTCTCTCTTTCTCAAGGGGTTGAGTACTTATTCTGAGGTTTTTTTATGCTATTTTGATATTTTCTTCTTAACATACCCCTATTTTAAAAGTTGCAGATCTAGATGAGGATTTTTGTGTGTGCAAATATGCATGCAAGGAAGGGCTTGGTGGAATCCTTATGCAAAATGGACATGGAAATTTTTATGATTAAAAAAAAATGAAGGAACATGAAATAAATTATACGAGACATGACTTGGAGTTAGCATCTATAGTAAGTTCCTTAAGGATGCGAAGGGATTACCTCATGGGAAGAAAATTTTAATTAAGGATGGACCATAGTGGTCTGAAATATTTGTTTGAACAACCAACAGTAAATGCTAGACAAACTAGATGTATGGAATTTCTTAGTGAATATAACTTTGATATCAAGGACATAAAAGAAAAAGAGAACAAAGTGGTTGATGCACTCAACAAAAGGGTGCATAAAATGCATTCTATAGCCATTAGTATGTATCAAACATATTTGAAAGATAGAATTCTAGAGGATGTAACAAGAAATTAAGATTATGTGCAAGTTAAACAAATCTTACAACAAAATAATACACAACATAAATATAAGGATTGCAAGACAAAAGAGGACAGAGTCCTCTTATTTCAAAATAGAGTTAATGTTCCCAATTCTCATGAATTGAAAAATTTAGTTCTAGAGGAGATGCATAATTTGTCATATGTTGGACATCCAAGATATCAGAAAACTATTACAGTTGTAAGAGGCCAATATTTTTATCCTAGTATGAAGAAGGATGTTATCGATTATTTGGACAGATGCATGGAGTGCCAGAAGGTAAAAGTTGAACATTGACATCCCAAGGGATTGTTGTAGCCATTGCCCATTCCTGAAAGGAAATGAGAATTTGTTACTATAGATTTCATTAACAAAATTCTTAGGACAACAAGGAAACATGATTCTATCATGGTAGTTGTGGACAATTTTACAAAGGATGAACATTTCATTCAAGTAAAAGTAACTCATAAGGAAACTAATATTGTATAAATTTACATGAGATAATTTCTAGGCTAGATGGTGTGCCTAAGGGAATAGTGTCAGACTGAGATCCCAAGTTCACTTCCAATTTTGGAGGGGGTTGTTTAAGGGATTTGGGAAAAATTTAAATTTTAGTACATCATATCACCCAGAATCAAATGGGAAGACATAAATAATTAATCAATTAATCGAAGATATGTTAAGAATGTATGTAATGGATAAGCCTTATAAGTTGGAGAACTATATCCATTTAGTTTAGTTTCCATACAACAATGGGTATCAAGAATCATTGAAGATGATCCCGTTTGAAGCCTTGTATGGAAAGAAATTCACACACCAATAATTTGGGATAACCCAATACATAGAGATGTGATTGGTCTAGAGTTGTCAAAGGAAATGGAAGAACATATGGAAAAAATCGATAAAAATTTAAAAGTTGCACAAGATCAGTAGAATAGATATGCTGATAGAAAGAGAACAAACAAAGAATTCAAAGTGGTAGAGTATGTTTTTTTAAAAGTTAAATCCAAGAGAAGCTCGTTTAAATTGAGAAGTTTCATGGGTAGTGAGATATTGTGTGACTTTTGAGATCTTAGAGAAGATAGGGCCAATTTCATACATGCTAGCATTAATTGCATCCATGATAATTCATAATGTGTTCCATGTATATTTATTAAAAAAGTATGTACTTGATTCTAATCATATGATTGACTGGAATGTGATCCAAGTGGGGCACAAAGGGGATTTCCAGGTGGAACCATTGTGTATCCTGGACTAGAAAATTAAAGTTCTCAAGAACAAATCCATAGCCCTGGTAAAGGTTCAATGGACCTATTACAATCCTGAAGATACTACACGGGAGCACGAGGAATTCATGCAGCAAGCACACCTGCAAAATTTTGAAGATTTTGAAGAAATCTAAATGTACATTTATACATAAGGAATGAAGACTCAATTTTGGAAACTGAAGTTCCTTGAGCCACAACTCTGAAATTTCCCATCCAACTGATATGAGGGTCGAGGGGAAATGGGAGTTGTTGGTTGAAATTCTTGCGTGAGTCATTAAGTTGCAGAATTATTAAGTATTTTGATGTAATGTTTTATATATGTGATGCAGGAGCATCCCTCATGACAAGCAAAACCAACGTGGAAGAAAAAGACAAGTGGAAGACGTCCAGCGCAAGTTTTTGAATTTTTAAAATTTCCCTTGAAGTTGATGCACTGAACATAAATGAGGTCATTTAATTTAGGTGCCTTGGTAAAATGTAATCATACCTTGAGCCATATGCTCTCGTCTGAGATAGACAGAGGCATTTATAGTAATAGTTGCAGGTAGATAGAATTGAATTCTTAGATTAGATAGTTTTAGAGTCCAGGAGGGAAAAACATATATAGACAACCACATTTGTATCATTGTAAGATAAGTTCAGGAAGATTTAGAAGACTCTAGAGAATAGGAGAATAGGAGAGAGTTGTAGAAGAACACCCATGTATAGATCTTGAATTAATAGAAGAAGTTGATTCAGATTTATGGCTGTTGTGTTATTCTCTGTGTATATGTGTTAAATTCTCTGCTTATGAACATTTCTTCCTGTTAGGAATTTTTGTTATGTTGTGCGTATGATTTCATGTGTTAAGATAGAATTCTGAGAGGAGCTGAAGTGAGTTACAGTTGTTTCTCTATCTGAGCCAAGGGATTCCTGCAAGGTGTGCAGTTGAATTCATCCGCAAGGAGTGCATTGAGGAAGGCTCAGTAGGTTAACTTATATTCTCATTCACGCAGAAGTGGAAGTGGGTTGTTGAAGCCGTGCAAGGAGTGCATAGGCGAAAGAAGAAGAAATCTCAGTTGTGAAGCTGAGAAGAAAGGAGATTTAAGACTGTTGTTGTAAGAAGTGCACAGAGCCGGAAGGATTCAATACTTGGGAAGTTGTTGAATGTTGAGCGTAAGGAGTGTGCACAAGTCCCTCTGAAAGAATCAAAGTGGAAAATCTCAGGAGGAACAAGGCCTTTGAAACTATCGGAAGGCTACGCAGGATATTTCCGTGTCAAGAAGTCCTTAAGAAGGGAGGAGAGAAATCGACGGTCAGGATTCGTAGAGGAGATTGACGAAATCCCATCAGCCGTCAGATCTCGAAAAGTTGCGCAGGGTTTAAGTCTCGACGAGCAGAGGAGGAGTCCCGGAGGAGTCATCGGGATATCAGAGTCATCGAGGTTTTGTTAAGGTAGAGAATCGAGACCTTGTGGTTCTCGAAATCCCGAGAGAGAATCTCAGTCATTGCTCTTGGGAGGACATGTGTCAAGGAACCAGGGATTCATCGGGGTTCAACTCATCGGAGAATCAGGGTTTTCGAAGACATAGAACTCTCACATGTTGGAATCGCGATCCGTGATTTTCCGACGAGAGGTTTGAACCGTCCATCGGCGAGGACGCGTGGCGAGAGATCCCGGAGAGTCGGAGTTCAGGATATCGGGGTTTCTAGAGTCATGAAACTCTTGCACAATGAAATCTCGATACGCAATTTCCTGACACGGTCGGAGCCGTTCGATCTGAGAGACGCGATATCCCTACAAGACCAGAGCCGTACGTTACGGAGGATGCGTGTAAGGAGATTCTCTCATATCGGAGACTCGAAGATTAGAGGACCGAAAGGGAATTCCTTCAGTTTCATGAGTGGCGAAGTAGAGATAGGATTGTAGCCGTCCATCTGAGGAGGATAGGTGGCGAGAGATAGAGAGATCTCATGAACTCGGGAGTTCGCAGGTTGAGAGACCAAACAATTGGTACTCCAAGTCGCGAGGACGCGAGGCTCGAGAAGGAGGATAACTGTTGGATTCGGATCATAGGAGGACCGTTGGATCTGCGCGTGGGATCGTGTCTCGGGATCTCGTAAGAAAAGGTCTGAGGATTTGGGCGCGGGGATCGCGAGATTGTGAGAAAGCGATATCCTGACAGCTGGAGGATAGTGTGGGCCATAGCAGAGTTG